>CAUYRH010007289.1:0-52198 GCA_963574655.1 Perodicticus potto
CTGGCCCACCAAACAACAATGACGGCTGCAACCAAAAAAAGGCTGGGCATTGTGGCGGGCACTTGTAGTCCCAGCTACTTGGGAGGCAGAGGCAGGAGACTCGCTTGAGCCCAGGAATTGGGAGGTTGCTATGAGCTGTGATGCCACAGCACTCTATCCAAGTGACAGCTTGAGGCTCTGTCTCAAAAAAACAAAAAACAACAATTTTCTGGCAAAGAAATCATCATTGGACGATTAAATAATTAACAGTGCGATAGCAAAGGCAAAAGTAAATATCAATACTCTCCTCTTTAGGTAGAGGTGCTCCTAAAAGTAAACTCAGAACTCATGGAAAGGTCTCTGTGGCCCCCAACTGTGAACAGCACAGCACTGCTGGAAAACGATCTGCTGCTTCCCTTAATTCCTATACCCACAGGTATCACTGAACCACTGAATCCTCGGATCAAGGTACCACGGAATCCCTGGATCAAGGTACCACAGAATCCCAGGATCTAGATACCACGGAAGGTTTTTTACCTACAGATTTTTTTCTCCTTTTTTGAGACAGAGCCTCAAGCTGTTGCCCTGGATAGAGTGCTGTGGCATCACAGCTCACAGCAACCTCCAACTCCTGGGCTCAAGCAAGTCTCTTGCCTCTGCCTCCCAAGTAGCTGGGACTACAGGCGCCCACCACAACTCCTGGCTATTTTTTGGTTGCAGCCATCATTGTTGTTTGGCCGGCTCGGGCTGGATTCAAACCCACCAGCTCAGGTGTACGTGGCTGGCGCCTAAGCCGCTTGAGCCACAGACACCCAGCCTACCTACAGATTTTAACACAAAATCACTTGACACATACGTATTTTATCTGTCTTAATATCTTCTCTAGACCCACTTAGAAAAAATGATGCTCCTCTAACAGCTACTGAGATGCCCGATGCATTTTTTTAAATGGCTCCCCTCAGTGGTTCTGACCCTCATCAATCACTCCCTGCCAAGGCCCTGGCAGGTCCTCTGCACTGCCCACTAAATGTGAAAACCAGAAACCATGTCATTTATTGACTAGAGACACACAGGATCATTAACAGATACAGAAAGACAAGACATGAAATTTAGGACATTTCAATGATTTGTGTCAGCGAGTGCGGCTGACAAAAAATTTACAAATTGATGGAGTTGGGAAATTAACACTGAGAGGTGGTGAAACCATAACTGAGATAACACAGCCACAGGTTAAGACGCAAAGTATAAAATCTGAAGATGTTTTGGCTGCTGCTGAAGCTGACCCCGAGTGACCCAGGCCTCCAGCTTCTTCTCTGACCTGCTCTCCAGGACCCTGCCCCCGACACCCCTTGGACCTGAAGCTCATCCTGTGACAATGCCAAGCAGGCCTGGCTTCTAGGCCTCTCCACTCACAGCTCCCTCTGACTGGAATGCTCATTCCATAGACACAGACGCCACAGGAGCGTCCCCTACGGTCTCTGCTCCAACACCAGACACGGGGGAGAACTGGCCCTGGACCCACACACTCAGGAAGCACAGGCCCCCCCCACCCTGTCCTCAGCACACTCTGTTTTCCAGCTTAGCCCACTACACAAGACACTGATTCTAAAATACAAAGTTCAGAGGCCAGGCGCGGTGGCTCACGCCTGTAATCGCACTTGGGAGGCCGAGGCTGGTGGATTGCCTGAGCTCACAAGTTCAAGACCAGCCTGAGCCAGAGCAAGACACTATCTCTAAAAATAGCCCTGCATTGTGGTTGGTGCCTTTAGTCCCAGCTACTTGGGAGGCTGAGGCAAGAAGAGTTGCTTGAGCCCAAGAGTTTGAGGTTGCTGTGAGCTGTGATGCCAGGATACTCTACCGAGGGCGACAAAGTGAAACTCTGTCTCAAAAAAAAAAAAAAAGTTCACAGAGAAGCAGATAGGCAGACACAGGCCCTCCATGGACAGAGACGGCCAACAGGTCAGATTCTTCACGCTGCTGGCTGGGACTGTCGCATTCCAGGAAGGACAGGCCAGGTACAGGTGAAAAGGCCACCCTGATGAGCCAGACGACTACCTGACCACCGCCCATCCTTCCCCCCTTCAGAGGGACTACCATCTGGTCTCACCCAGTGACACCAACCAGCCTCCGGCCTCCAGCTGCTAACCTGCACTCGTGACTTGAAAGGCAGAAAACACGAAGGGACGGACAGGCGATGAGAAGAGATGTGCCCATCCTGACACTGAGGTTTAGCAGGAGACCATGGCAGACGACCTAACGGGTCCCATCAAGCCTGCTCAACACACCTACATAGATTTGCTCTTAAAAATACCACCAGATGCAAATCAAATTCAAAAGCATTTTAAGATTGTAAATGCTAAATAAAAGGATCTTAAAAAACTATCCCCCGCACATTGTACCCCTTGATTGCACTAATATACGCAGCTGTGATTTAATAAAAAAAATAAAAAAAACTATCCCCCTTTGAATAACTATTATTAGTACAGAGGTAAGAGGATTATGCTGAAGAAATACTTGGAGATTTTAGGACGGCTTAGGAAACCAGTTCTTAGCAAAAGCACAGAAGATACACATGTCTAGAAGAAGTACATATAACATACACATCAAGGGCATATCAGACTCCGCTCACCATGGGATGGTGAGAACAGTCTCTAAATTCCCTGGGTGACTTTGCCACTAATTACCCTCTTCCTTTGCCCATCAACTCTGTACTCTCCTGAGATCCAAGAGCCTAAGAGGAAAAATGACGGATTAAGTGATCTGAGTTCTCAAGCAGCCCCTTAACTAACTTGCTGTGTGATTTTCAGAGCATCACTCTGCCTGTCTGTGCTGCAAGCATGCACCCCACCCATTCTACCTGCCAGGTACTAGTAGGACCACGGTGTTTAGTTTTCCTAAAGATGTTTATTGTCAATTCACACTTCACCTGCCTCTGGGAAAAACATTACCCTTGTTGCTACAATGCTCTGGGCATTTGTCCCAAGTAAACCTCCCATCATCAGTTTTGGGCACCTCCCTTAACCACATGGTCCTTGACTCTGCTCATACTGACACTACCAGGGCACATGAAAATTTCCAGTGCCTGGGCCTGGTCCCTAGAGACTTGGTTGGATCTCTGGCACCCACAGCTCCCAAGAGATGCCAGTTGGCAGCCAGGGCTGTAAACATATCCGTTGATAAATTCACCTGCATGGCACAGGCTCGTTGCATGCCAGGGGCCCTTCTAGCTGTGTGATTTGGAGCAACCTACCCACTGCCCTAAGCTTCAGTTTTTCATCTGAAATGGGGATAAAAAAGTCACTTCACTGGGTGGTTGTAAAGATTAAAACAATGGATATAAAAAGAGCACATTTACGTATCTATACACACGTGCACATACGTATTTAGCACAGCACTCAGCATCTTGTTAAGTGCTAAATAAATACTGACTGCCACTGTTACAATCTCCCTTTCATGGAGTCCTCAGAAGGGTCATAAGCCCAGGTCCCTGAGCCCTGGAGCCAATGGAGGGAGCTCTGCCCAAGGGACCCAGTGACTGGGAGGTCTGGCTGCCTGTCCCCATCACCTGCGTGCTCGCCCTGGGCAGTTCCCCAGCACTGAGTGGCACTGACCCCACACAGAGCTGCGGGCAGTGGAAGCCTCCCAGACGGCAGCTCCTGTTCACCACCACCTGGTGGCACACCCAGAAGTTCCCAGGGACCCACAACAGCAGAGTCATAGATCCCAGAGATCAACAACTCCCTGGAGAGTGTGAGACATGCCAGGGGTTTTCTCAGTAACATCGACATGGCAGTGAGGGTTCTAACTGCTCTGTGAGATGGGCTCTTTTTTTGTCTCCATTTTACAGGTGAGAACGCTGAGGCCCAGAGGACGTGAGGCCAAGATGGACCCAGCAGAAGCAGCAGCCCTAACGCTGCGCTGCTGTAAAGGAAGGTGTTTACATAAGTGATTCATCCTATAGCTTTTCCCCAACTACATGAAAATTCTCTGATCACCACCACTGATGCCCTCCTTGGACAACACCTGGAAATGGCGGTATTGTCTATAAACTTCTGGATTTAAGAAAGCAAAAAAAGCAAAAAGGGGGGCTGGAGGCAGTAGAGGCTCTGGTCAGGGCCAACATGAAGTGGGGTTGCGGTGTCTTCGCTAAGTATATTGAAAGCTCACACACGCACAGCTGTTTAAAACTGTGCACTGTCTAACTGTGATGCAGAGTATGACTGGCTCCCACAGCCTGACTCCTGCTGTTCTCCCCTCTCTGCCGCCTTCTGAGAAAAGAGTGACAACCTGAATTCTCCCAAGTCCACAGCCCGTAGAGGGCAGCCAGTCCTATGAGACCGTGCAAGTAAGATCACCAGCTGAACGGGAGCCTGCGGGCTCTGGTGGCAAGGACCCCAGCTGGGCTGCTGGAGCCCAGCCTGGCATCGCCCTGGCCTGGCAACTCCTAGGAGACAACACAGCTAGAGATCACTGGCATGACACTGAAATTAAAAATCCATCTCCAAAGTAATCATCCCAGAGCAAGTCACTTTAATTTACCAAAGTGGCAAACTGCAATTATTGCTCAAAATGACATTCATTCCTGTATGACAACATTTAATACTCTCTAAAAAAAGTTCCTTAATTGCATGCATAATTTTAAATTACTGTAATTTATTCAAGATTCTGTGAAAAGCTTTTTGGCCCCCTTGAAAGATAAAAGAAACAGAAGGATAATGGAAAGCCTTAAGATTCTATAAGCGCATGCACATTATATAATTTGGGGGACAGGGTAGACAGAGGTGACACTGGTGTTTTGCAAAACAAAGTAAAAATGATTAACTCTTAAAATTACAAGTATGTTAAAAAGTTTATACTGCAGGAAAGTCAAGCTCATTATATTATGCTGCACCTTTAAATTTATTGTCTTAAAAATTGATATTCAAGGCTTGGCGCCTGTGGCTCAACAGGCTAAGGCGCCAGCCACGTACACCTGAGCTGGCAGGTTCGAATCCAGCCCATGCCCGCCAAACAACAATGACGGCTGCAACCAAAAAATGGCTGGGCGTTGTGGCGGGCGCCTGTAGTCCCAGCTATTTGGGAGGTGGAGGCAAGAGACTCACTTGAGCCCAGGGGAGGTTGCTGTGAGCTGTGATGCCATGGCACTCTACCCAGGGTGACAGCTTGAGGCTCTATCTCAAAAAAAAAAAAAAATTGATATTCAATAGATGTTTCCCATGTACTTTCTTCCACTTTGAAATGACTTCTCTGCCAGCCAGGCTTGGTGTCTTATACCTGCAACCCTAGCACTTTGGGAGGCTGAAGTGGGAGGACTGCTTGAGGCCAGGGAGTTTGAGACCAGCTGGAAGGAAGAGAGAGACTTCATTTCTACAAAAAACAGAAAAATGAGCTTGGTGTGGTGGCACGTGTGTATAGTTACAGCTACTTGGGAGGCTGAGACACAAGATTACTGGAGCCCAGGAGAGTGAGGTTGCAATGAGCCGTGATGACAGCACCATACTCTAGCCAGGATGATAGAATGAGACCCTGTCTCCACAAAAGAACAAGAGAACCCACACACAAACATCAAAACAAAAACAAAACCAACAAAAAACAAACAAAACTTTGGTGCCCATACATTCAGGCAGTGAAGATAGACATTGACATTTTTATTCTTTTTTTTTTTTTTTGAGACAGAGCCTCAAGCTGTCACCCTGGATAGAGTGCCATGGCATCACAGTTCACAGCAACCTCCAATTCCTGGGCTCAAGTGAGTCTCTTGCCTCTGCCTCCCAAGTAGCTGGGACTACAGGCGCCCGCCACAACGCCCGGCCATTTTTTTGGTTGCAGCCGTCATTGTTGTTTGGCGGGTCCAGGCTGGATTTGAACCGGCCAGCTCAGGTGTACGTGGCTGGCGCCTTAGCCCGTTGAGCCACAGGCGCCGAGCCGTCTCTTTCCTTTTCTTTATTCTTTCCTTTTCATTTCTTTTTTTTTTTCCGTATAACAAATACTTACAGAGTACCCCTATACTCCAGGCACTGTGCATACTGGGAAAGAGTGGATCGTCCTGTATGGCTCAGCTTAAGATCTGTGAAAGGCAAGAGTTTGGATCTGAAGGTTCCAAACAGCCTAGGTATCGTCACGAGAGAGAAGGAGCAAGTGGGATAGACACCACGGGGGCACTCCCAGGGAGTTTTGTGGCTGATTTAGGGTTGGGATCAGGCTCCTCTCCCCAGAGCAGTAACCCCTTATTGGCTATTCTACCATCCTGTCGCCTCCCCTAACCGACCCTATATAAGGATACGCCTTTCTTTTGGTCTCTCTTCTCTCCCCTCTCTCTCCCTCTTTCCCCCTTACCCCCCATTTCTTTCTCTCTCTCTCCCTCTTTTCCCTCCTCCTTAATTCTGCTCTGCAGCATCCCCCGCCAATAAAGACCTTTTGTACGAGCAAAAATAAATAAATAAATAAAATAAAGTTAAGATCAAACTAAAAACATAAAAAAATAAAGTTAGGATCAGGGAGAGGGAAAAACTAAAGACCACCACAAGGTTTTGAATCCAGTAACCAATAAGCTGGTGATGCTGCTGAAAGATAAAGAAAATGGAAGAGGAACTGGGTAGAGGAAGGTAATTCAGGAGAAATAGATGAACAAGCTTCAGCCTGTCGAAGATTCCAGTAAGCAACTGCGCGTGTATGCCAAACGTTCTTCTACACCGTGACACAAAAATACCGAATCTGGGCAAATTTGAGTCTTGTATAAATAGAGAAAAAGCTACTTGAAATTTAGTAACATAAGATGCAACATCTGTAACTGGACTAGAGATGACCCAGGCCTACCCCTAATTTTACAAACAAAGAAACCACATCTCAGACATACTTTCTACGGAGTGGCAGAGCCGATCTAGAACTCTGACTACAAATTTAAAGGAAAAGAAAAATCTAGATTTCTAGAACATTCCAGTCTGAAATAGAGATACCACCTAAAATTTTCAGAGCTGCTGTTATTTTTGTTTTTAACTAAACCAATGTGATCTATAGATTATAGATGAACGGACTTTTTTGAGGACATGTGTTACACTATACCCCATTGTCTACAAAATCCGTTTTGTAGTTAATTTCTAAGATTTCTGCTCCCATGAAGAGGCAGGGACCCTTAAAGTACCCAGACATATTCCTTACAAGGGATGTCCTCGATATAATGACATCTGCCATGTATAGAATAAAGGTTTTCCTGCATAGGTGCTTCTTCAAAGATCCCTGTTTCTAGAAGGCTGAACGCATGAGAGTAATTGGCAGCAGTTCCCCGTAAAGCAAGAAAATCCTTCCCCATTGCCCAGAGAAGAGAGCCCAATACAGTTAAAGAACCAGTTAATGGGAGATTTTTTTTAAAGGGGTGGGGGGAGAGTGGGAGCTTAGCAGAGAAAGAAATATTTATAACTGTGACAACATGTTTCCTGGTAATAATTTATGAGCCTACTGTAGAAAAAGGAAACACACAAACTATGAATAAAATATCTAAAATGTAAACATCATGCCTTCTGCAAATTTTCTTTAGTTAAAAATTAAAGTTAAGGTCGACTAAAGTAAATGACTACGTTTTCGCAGTCTCTTATTTCCCTTGATGCTAAGGGTTACCAACTGATTTACAACTTCCTGTGTTGTGTCTTAAATCTATATTTGTCAGCACATTTTTAATGTCAGATTACTTAAAATAGACATCTTGGGTCTAAAAAGTCAGGAGTAATAATATTACGTTGGCTTCTCTAAAGATTTTTCATGGCACATTATAAACGTTCTAGTTTCCCCCCCAAACCTTTATACTCCTAAATGAATACAGTTTTAAGAATTCCCCCCACCCTTAGGTCAAGGACATGAGGACTGAATGAAGTGCAGCTCCATAGGTATGCTTTGAAGTCAAGTAAATTAAATGTAAAGCTTTATCCAAGCAGTTTTAACCTCTTCCTATTCAGATAGTTTAAACTGTCAAAGTTAACAGGAAGTCCCTAAACAAAGACAGACTAGAGGCAACAACCTGTGTTTCTTCCATTGCAGTTTCAGCTCTAACCACTTTAATTTATTGTCTCATATAATTTCTGCAAATTATAGGTACTTATTCAAAAAGAGTCTTCTCAAGTATGAAAACCATGAAATAGCTTCATTTTCATATGAGCTATCATAAGATGGAATGAAAATGCCACATACGTAAAATTAAAATTTTCAATCTATATTTGATCATTCAAAACAGGCTTCTCGGAAGGATAATTGCATAACTCATCTTTATTACCCTGACTAATTGACAGATACTGATATTTAATTTCAAATCCTTAAGAAAGATAACTTGGAGTATTTCTTTAATTTTAAATATTAAAAACCTCAATTTTAACTGGAGCACCCTAGATGAAACTAAACAAAAATTGATCTATGATTAGAATTGTTTGAAATATTTTATACTGAGTTCAAGGGTATGCCTTTACAGTGTAACTTGGTAAGCTAAATAAGTATACTCTGAGTGGCTTCTAAAAGATATTTTGAAAAGCATTAGATATTTTCTAACTATTTATAATGGAACCGTACTTTCCGTCTGTCACCCTGAGGAAGTTGCAAGATAAGGTCAATGTTAAGAATCAAAAGTACAATGCTGAATTTAGTAGTTTCAAGAGCTCTGGTATTTCATTTTCACAAAGAGATGTGTTGAAAGTTTGCCCTAAATGCCCTGACTCTTTACTTTTAACAAAATTTGTCAAAGGGAATTCATTTTAAAAACGAATGCCCTGATAGCAACCACAGGCCACATTTAAGGCTGAGAAACAAAAGATCAAGAGAGAGATAAATTGAGTGGGGTGGTGGGAGAGGCAGATTTTCTAGTTTGGAAAGTTAGGTATAAACGCGCTCCTTTTCAAAGTAGGCGGCTTGCCTAAGTCCCCAGCATGCTACATAAGTGCTTAATTATGTCATGCTATCCAGGTCTCAAAAGAGAAGTCGTTTGGATCCCAAAAACTCTTCAAATGACATGGTATCGAATATATGTTTGATATTTTAAAGACTGTCACTATAAGGAAACAGAGTGATGGCATATCCTCATTAACAGATTCTTCTGAGTTAATTGGGCTGTGTGAGCAGTGTTAACAATTACATGTAAAAATAGCACGGACAGTGTCCTCAACATGGCTACTCTAGTCTGTCTTTCAAGATGGCATTAGAAAGATGATCCTTCCAATAATAACAGTAATTATAAATAATAATAATAATACAAGTGTGGGGTTTAATAATACCTTCCCTTTGAAGAACTCCCAGCATTTTCATCCACATTATCTAGTTTGTGCTTGAAACAATTCAATGAAGAAGCCAGGTAGCAATTATCATTATCCTCCTTTTACAGGTAAATAAACTGAGGCCTAGGGATTTTGCTTAGCATCATACAAGTTGGAATAGAGCCAAGCCTAAAGCCTATAATTCAGTGATCTATCTTCTAGATTGTTATATCTTTCAAAAATATCTTGAGTATCCAAAGCACAGTTCCATCCCTCAGGAAATGTTTGCGCCAGAGGCAGATCAAAACATCTTTTCCTTTTAAATTGCATTTACACTACCAGTAGGTGCTGCTTTTCAGATTCATTAGAGGATTTGATTGTTATAGGTCATTAAGACAAGAGTACTCAGATTGCTTTTCAAATTCTGGTATTGATACCTTAAGCAGAAGTAGACTTCAAAATCCTGAAGATACCTGAAATACTCTGGAATCAGTTACTATAATTATTTCAGTTTTCAAAAAATTATTATTTCAAGCCCCAGCTAAACAAGATGAAATCAAGATATATAAATTTATTTTTTAAAGGGTACAAAGTGTTAACTGGAGTGTCCTGGCCAGGTTGCAGATGGGTTTACTGTGACCCGCCAACTTAAATTCCTCCTGGCAGCTTAGCTGGAAGGAGTAATCTGCATTTCCTGTCCTAACTTGTTGTACCTTGTTACCATTCTCTGCTTAGGTGATTAGCTTGTGTGGATCTGACGGTCTCAAAGCTCTATTAAGGTACAAATGTTCAAGCTACCAGTACGCTGTGGTTAAAAATAGAAGTTGCTATTAGATGTCTATTCATACCCTGCAGAAGCCTGGCAACATTTTGAACCTTTTCAGAATGTAAATACTGCATATTAAGCTTAGGAAAGAAAATTAATGTGCTGCATTTGCAAATTTATTTCCAAGTCAAAATGCAAAGGAGGAGGAGGACTCTTGGAACAGAAATGATATTCTACGTTTACAGAGTAGATTAAGAAGTTTGTAATGGTCTTAACACAAAAGAAAAATACGTTCAAAACGGATTCGTTTCTCTGATAATCTTAGCTTTTGAATTTACTCTTTTCATTTTAAATTTACGGGCTCAATATGACATTGCTGCAGTTTATTGCACTTTGCAGGTGGCATTCATATGTTGTTACTTTATGTGCCGTATACTGTGGGCAATGGGTTGCAATTTTTTTTGTTAAAAATATCCAGAACCACCAGAGAACTTCATAATTAGACTTGCAAATGAGTAATGCCTTTCTTCAAGGGGGGGAAATAGTTAAGACATTTACAAGAATTTTTGTGTCTTTTTTTCCCTTAGTTAATAGTCAGGAAAGTTTGCAATAAAGTTTGCCTTTTGAAACTTTGACATTTTTTAGTAAGTTCTGATTTGCATATGAAGTCATCATCTGACAATTCCAAACAAATGTCTTTGCAAAGCATACCAGTATTTCTGTCTGCGTGCTATGGCTCAAAAAGGGCTGAACAGATTTATCTTGCTTTCTGCCATTCAAAGTAGTGGCAAGTTGTAATCTCAACAGCATTTTTAATATCTTGAATAATTTAATAATAGATGTTAATAATTTAATAACTTCTACCTTAATTATAGATTTTAGTGGTACAAACGTTATCCACAGATCGCCGACATTTTCTCCCAAACAGTGCTACTAAAGAAAACCAATAAAGCAGAGTAAATGCCTAGTACTGTTGATCATGTTAACATGTAAAATAGAAAAAGAGAGCATGAATAATACAGTTTTCAGATAAACTCTTTACACTACTTCACAGACACAGTGAGATCTGGAAGCAGAATCTAATTCCTATAACTATGTTTTTTGATCCAAACTGACCCCGTACTTAGTTCCAAGAGAGTTCAAAATTCTTAGCATTTATTCCCATGGTAGATGTCCATTTCTTATGGGATACGGAAATTTTTTTTAAGATTTCTGGTGATTTTATTTGGCTTGTAAGTCAAAATCTTAGGAAATTTTTTTAAGCTCCATAATGTTTGGAGATGCAATTTTGTACTTATGAGTATTAAATTATGCCAAAAAGCCATTTACTTGATATTCTTTAAATACCATGGCACAATTCAACTTAAAGCACAATTCCACTTTAAACACCATAGCACACAATTCAACTAAAGATGTAAACCTTCTTAAATAACACTAATGCAACGTGCACATAATGAACAATATAACTAACTTAAGTTAATTTTCCTGTAACAGGTAATATATAACATCTGGGGGAAATGTATATTGGCAAGTTATGCAAAACTAATTTTCTAGCAACCACATCTGTAGATGTTATTTATTGTATGTTCACTTAACAGTCCATTATTCTGTTTAGAAATCTATTCTCTTCTTTATTAGAGCTTTTAATGTACTCACCTTGGTTCAAGCGGTCTGTTCATTATCAGAAAAAATATAAATGGCATTCACATGGAACAACATGATTGTTTTTATTGTATCCATTTGTGTTCAAGCATTCAAAAATGGCAAGAGAAACACATTTATTGCTTTACATTCAAAGTAATATTTAGGGGGTATTTGAAAGTCAAGCAAAACCAATCATTTGGCCAAATGGATGTATGTGTATAATCAGAAACTCCTGATTTTTAATCTCGGCATTAGGCCTCAGGCAAGTCACTTAAAGTCCTTGCCTTTGTTTCCTGATCTGAAGATTATGGGTGCTATTCTCATATTCAAAAAGGAAGGTCACGAAATCAGAGTACCAAATATGAGTGTTTTTTTAATAAACATTCTTGATCCTTTTTCTGCTTTTATTTTTCCAGATTTAAGAGGTAACAGACTTTTGAGGAAAAAAATATGAGACAATTACAGTTCTACAGGAATGTATAAAAATAGTTATAAAACTAGCTTTATTTAATTTGCTTCAACTATTCATAGACTTGAGGAAATTATAACGTTCTCTCACAAAATCTAACTTAATAAAGCTGACCATGTCTCTCTGTTTTAAATAGATTTTATTACAGAACCAGTGATGTTGTAAAACATGAGGTTTTGTTAAAAAAAAAAAAATACAAAGGCCTAATTGTATTTTTCTAAAGAAAAGTATTGCATCAGACGGTTTCATTTAAAGATATTTGCTGGCTCTGTGCTCTCACCACAATTATTGATTCTAATTTTCCTTCGACTTGTTTTTCTAAAAGGCTACCATTTTTAATGGGGAAAAAGCATCACTGTGATGCTGTTGGGCATTATGTTTATTTCAAACTATATACTTGACAGCGTACCTTATCATTATTATTAATGAAAAGACTTTATATTAATTCTCATCTGAAATCGGGACATTTTTATCTCTTACAGTATCTCACGAACATAGCTAAGTGTAATTCTTCTTGAAAGAGAAAAACATAGCTGTGCTTTGGTTCATAAATAGTATGAAAAGCACCCTGAAGAAAAGAAATTCTCACCCCCACTTTGTGTGCACAGATTAAATCAAAGTAGTAGTTATATGAGCTACATTCTTAAAAATCAAGGAAGAGGGAAAAAACGTAGCTCTCAGAACCTCAGGTTCTTTCTTGGGATAAATGGGAGTTTCACTCCTTGAAAGAAATGATGTGGAGCTGGAAAGTTCCAAGTTTCCACACACACACACTTTCTCACAGTGCCAGAGCCCAAGAAACTGGGTCGTTGGCAAGTAATTCAGATGCACCTTATATTGAAATCTGGACCCCAGGGATAATTGAGGGATGAAATGAGGGCTCTAGTGTCTGCTCAGACGTGAGTATACAGTGTAACCTGATGCAGGAAAGGACACAAGTAGGCAGAGGGTAGAATCTGCTTCTCCAGGGCGGAGGGGCAAATCTACCGACAACAGCCACCAGGGGAGGGCAGATTAGCAGAAAGGCCTAGCCTGTGTGTACAGAAGCATGGCAGCAAGACCAAGATGATGACGGCAGACCAGACAAAGTCCTGCTTCATCAAAACAAAATAACTTTCCATATTAGCTCATGATGAATTTCTCAGTGCCTGAAGTAAATGCAGTGACTTCTATTCTGTCCCTTTCTCTCTTTTCAATTTCTCGCTCACCCTCCTCTCCCCAAACTTCCTGTTTCTCACCCTATATTAAAGTCTGTACCACTAAGTAAACACCTCATCATCCGCCCTGGCCTCTCATCGCATGTGCGGCTTATGTAGTTTACCTCTGATGTTTCAGAGGCCACTAAAATATGTTTATCTGTCTCCTTTTCCTAGCTTGGTAAATAAAAAGCAATAGAAGGTGTGGGAGGATGAAAAACAAAAGTGGTGAAGAAAGGTACAAATCATTTTGTAGGAAGATGAAAATACTTGTATGCCCCGTTTAGGAAAAATGCAATGGCTCGTGAATGTGATGAGATAAGAAAACTGTTCTTATATATTTTCTCAGTATTCTGTTTTGATTAACATTTAGTCAATGTAAGATAAACAATCTGGAATGATGTCAGCTAACAGAACAAAAATTAAGTGCATAATAATATCAATAATTTCCAAATATGGCAATGTAGTGACATATTGCAGTTTACTGAAAACTGCGTAGGCCAAGAAGTCAGCACACCAGGGTTTAATTCCCAGCCCCATCACGAAGTAATTATTTAATCTTTGGCCAATCATTTAACCTCTTGGTTTCCAAATCTCCTTGCCTGTAAAGTTAAGACATGTGTATATTTACACTAAGCAGTGAATTTCTATAAAATCAAGTTAAAATTAATGATATTAATTCAATGCAGAATGCACACACACATTGGTAAGACCAAGAAAAACTTAGCTTCCAGTACATTTCAAACTGTAAACCAAGAACATTAATTTTTAAATGATGGAATGGAACATGTAAGTTTGTTTGAAATAGTGTAGAGAAGTTAGGAATAAATACACAATCATTTCACTATTTTTTTCAGGTTTTGCAGGATGCTAATTATTTAGTGAATTTATGCATTTCCAGACTTGTAAGCTCAGGATCTGACTCTGTCACCATACAGCAGGTGACTTCATCTCTGGGCCACAATAACAGAGCTCATGAGACTCTATTACATAAACTAGAACGATTTATTGATTTGCAGTGAGGAATGTAACAGGCATGAAAACCAGAACACTTAAATGGGCATGTCTTTACAGATCAACTGAGACGGGAAATCAAATTATGATCAAGGTGTTGCTTATCCAACATTAGTACAAGAGGAGCTAATTAAATGATTCAGATGTTTTTTTGCCATGAGTACTCTCTTCTTTCTCCCTCAAGTCATGCTGAGATGGGCACTGCCAAAATGGGCTTCATTGGCTCTCCTTTTTCTTCATTCCCAATGTTGGTTGACTAGCCATCAGCCTCATGATTAGCTAATCTTGAAAGTCTTGCACTGCTCTCTTTTTTGTGGCAAATCTCTGTGAGCTACTGTACACTGGCTTTATATACAGGCCCAAAATTGTTCAAAGAGGTGGCCAGCACATAGAAAATATTTTGCAAACACTTTGTAATGAGTATTTTTAAAATAAAGTTACATTTATCTGCAATTTCCCATTTCCCTATGTATGTGACTTTTGGAAGACCCTGTATTAACCTTTAGAGCCTTTAATGTCCCTATCACCAAATTCTTGATGGTCACTTCATTACCACCCTCTGAACAGCTGCATTCTGCTAAATTATATCATCTCCACTAAGCTGTTGAATGTGGTAAGCATCTACCCCTCTGCCAGAACTGGAGAAGGCATTCAGGGTGTCTAAAACCTGGTTCTACCTACAGAGAGCTTGTAGACAGGAGGAAGGGGATACAATACATGAAACAATTAAAGACCAACAAAGTAAAATACTAAACCACAGAGTAAAGAAAGAAAACAAGACAGTGGGGAAACAAAATGCCGATTGTGAGATATGGAGTTCACCAAGTTCTAGAGAGCCAAGAGAGAATGGCATCAAGATTTCAGAGGAGATGGCATTGAAAGATCACTGATTGGAACAATGGTACATGTAAAAAGAAACTGAAATTGTGGTTGCTCACTAGAGGATAAATTCAGCTCTTTTCTTCCCCTCCAGCAAGTGATAGAGGTTGTCAAGCCTCCAGGTTGCCCTTTCCCAGATCCTCTGGAAGAAGGAATCTCTTATGATATTTACTCAACATTCATAGAGCCACCCCCAACATTGGAAATGGAAACGAAGGTATGTTTTCTTTTGTCTTTTTATTCTCCTTACCTCAGCATAATATTCTCCTGGGGTAGAAGGAAATGAACCAAAAGGTCTTCCATTTTCTTTGTCTCTGATTTTTCCAATAAAACACTAATGTTTCTCTAAGTGTTGATTCAAAGATGGACCAGCTAATCTCCACCTTCATCTTTCCCAAAGGTATATACCACCTTGGCACCAGGACTTGATCAGTCGCAACCCTCATAAATAATGATGCAAATGCACGGTAATGTCAAATCAGAATCTCTTTTCAGGTTGACATTGTTCCTGGTAGAAAAACATCCAATAGAACTTTGAGGTCCCATCTAAATAACTGAATTCTCCAGAAATCACCTGAGTATTGTTTACTTTCACTATTTTAGGAGCTGGATCAAGAACAAGGGCCTGAGGAGTCCCAGCCAGAAAATGATACTTCAGACATGGAACCGTTAATTGGTTTCACCATTGAAGATGTAAAGTCAATGCTGGGTCAAGTCACAGATGGCATTTTAATGGGCTTTCAGGTACTGAATGTTGATAGTATACTCAATTACTTTATTACTGGTTAATTGGCCAACCTCAGTCTTAGTGTCTGTAAATATTACCCACACTCTGCCAGCAAGAGTGATGCTTATGATGGAGTTAATTTAACATTTTCACATAATTCTCAGTTTAGTCATCTGATCTTCAATAAGACCACAAGTAGATTTGTCAACAGCATCTAGTGCGGTGTGTGTTACCAATTTGCAACATCATTCAACATTGAAACCTAAAAACTAAAATGGTAAAGGCTTCATACCTTGTCAAACTATAAACATCGCTCATGCAAAAGTTATTGGAGCACATTTCTAAATGGTAAACACTGACGATCTAACCACAATTCTTAAGCTAAATCTTCTCGCCAAATTTCTAAAGAAAAGGTTTCAAGTCTTTGAACTTCCTCTCAGACAGTTTGTCCCTTTTCATGTCTCACTAATAGCTAAGCAATTTACACCAATGGCTACATGAAAACGGCCATGGCAGCAGCCATCTCAGTAGCAGCTGCCAAGATTGATCAAATGGCTTAGCTTTATGCTTAATTCTTTCTCATTCTGTCCAAACATCTAACAAACAACCATTTCTACCTCAACATAAAGACTTACAGGAATTCACATGATTTTCTAGGCCAAATGACTAAATAAGTAAATTGAATATCATGAGTAAATTTTCGATTCCTCCTAGAAATGACCATAAATCAGTAGAACAACATAGTGCATACTTAAAATACTAATGCATCTCGGGGGAAGATTTAGTTGTCATCTGAGCATGAGACCATATATTAACGGTATTAACAACCAATTTAGAAAGAGTAAAAGATCAGCTTGGCATAAGCATACCTTGTTACTTGTTTAATAATCAAATGTTATTGCTCTATTTACATGAACGTTTAATGATTTGGTGCCAACAGAATCAGCCAAAGTCCTTGGCTTAATAAGAGGTGTTTAGGGTTTACCAGAAATAGTGGAAGAACACGTTTCACACAAAGCTTTATTGTTAACAACCCCATGAATGTAATAACTGGTTACTATGTGAAAGGGCAGAGTGCAGTTGAATTAAGCTGAAGTTTGAAACATATCTCCTTTTTAGATTTGATAACATTTCATCTAAATATAGTTTATGTGTAATCATGGCCCTGGGCTTCTTTGTGCTCCCGCAGCTCTGAAATTATTTCTGAGGAACTACTAGACAGTAATCGGATTGTTTTCAGTGCCCCAAGATTGAAAACATCTTTACCAAGGCCATGTTCCATGTAGTGAGCAGTACGGTTCTAACTATCCATTCACTTTTTTTCTTTTAAATGTTAGAGTCTGTAGCATTATACCCCTACTTTAAAAGAATATGATCGCTGTTGCATATGTGTGCTGTCTTCCCATTGGCCTGAGACATCTTGGAAGTTCTTTACCTGGCTCACCTAAATGTAATTAGGCATAGAGAAAACTTGGGCCAGAGCAAGGGATGCAGACCCTGTACGTGCCTCGATCGTTGCCATATTGTGTGAATCTGTGGACATCAGCCTGGGCCTACTTACTCCCAGGTTTTTGTTATTCTTATTGTTAATCAAGCCCAGGTGAGATTTGAACCTGCCACCCCGGTATGGTGCACTAACCGTTGAACTACAGCACCTAGCTTGCTCCCAATTTTGTAATGAAATGACACGATAACGTGGGTTTGCATAATGTCTCAAGATAGCAACCCCCTTTTTTTCATATTTTCTCTGAGTAATCCCAGTAAACTTCATACAAGTTAGGCAGGCACTTCCCCTGACTAATTGAAATATAAGACACAGAAAGTCATTTGTCCTGAGTTTCCAGGGTCAACAGCTAATGAAAGGCCCTGAATGGGAGCTGTGAACTGGGTTCTAGTTCCAATTCCAGCCTTACCCACAAAAACCACATAACCTCTAATATCATGACCAGACTACTTTGGATTTTAATACTCCAGCGGTGTGGCACTTTTTCAGTGTTTACCCTATGTCTTGGTCAAATTCCAAGTTGAGTAATTTACTTTCTGCTTACTGAAATTTCTCTCCCTATTTGAGATGGCTACCTTATTTTCCACGTCTAAAACCGGCCTTCCAGTCTTTCTGGCTCTAAAAACTGCTCTCTCCCTTCTAAGGGGAGTTAGCTGTCAGCATAGATGTGCCCTCTGAACACACCGACCTGCTGTGGGACCATTTAATGAACAGTTATGTGTAAGATGTTTAAAATTTACCCATAGTTTTTTCCCCTTCTTTATTTAAAAATCATACTATTATGACACTTTATGTAGGAAAAAGCAGCAGAGCATTCATGTCTTAAGTACAGTTTTTTTCCAGAGCTTTTTCTCTGTATGGTTTTAGGCATGTTTGACCCTGTACGTTGCAGAAATTTCTGCAAATGCAATGTGAATTCTTAAATTTTTCATGTTAATTCACTTCTTTTCCCATTGACTTACTTTCTGGTTTTAGAAATTCATTAAGAATGAAGTTATCTTGGCCCTGAGATGGTAATTAAAATTATACCGAACAGAGCAAACATGTTAGGCCTATATAGTTAAGGTATTTTAATTTTAAAGATAAATTCAAAATGAAATTATTTTGGCCAGAGTTGCATAATAAAAATTATACCCAGTGGAGCAAATTTTAATATAGTTGCTGAATTACCTTTCAGAGAAATATGAATGCTAACACGAAATTCTTGCGTTAAATGTTGGCACTTGGCCCCATCGAAGGAATAGGGTAAAAGCCCATGAAAACTTTGAGGGACGCTGGCCACCTTAGAACTCTAGGTATTTTTAGGTCAACTTGGACTTTCCAGGTTAGAAAAGCTAAGAGGTGAGATCATCTATAGGTAGCAGTCAAAGAGGCTATTGACCCTGGGTCATGGGTTTCCTTGGTTTCCTAAAGCAAATAGAACCAGACCCAACCCTAGTGGTTGTGGGATACCGTGTCTCTTCAGCAGTGTTCTGAGGAATGAAAAGGAGACGTGGCTGGATAGTACCAGCCTATCCTTGTCTAGCCACGGAATCTGTTGGTCCAGGTTCTGCTGGTTGGGCTTGAACTAAAGCACCAGTCACTAAGGTCTAGAGACCCGAAACATTACTCCACTCTGCCGGCACACCACTCTTTTAGGCACATCTCACCTTCATAAATTTTTTCTCCAAGCCCCACACTGTTTTGACAGATAACTAAAGTCCTAGAAAGGCCTCCGGGTTCCTGTGAACACCCTCTTGAGGCAGTGAAACTGGAGCCGGTAGGTGAGAACTGCACATCAGCCCTCAGCTGAAAAGGAAGGAGAGTAGCAATTTTTTAAATATTTCCTAGCATCATGTCAATGAAAGACAACATTGGTGAAATACATCACCAAAAACTAAAGTGTAATGTTAACATAATCTCATTCCCCTATTTAGTTTTTCAGGCAAGAGCTAGGTAGGTAACTTGCCTAAGGCTACATAGCTAAACTAGTACGAAGGTTTCCCCGCTCCTAGGCCAGTGCTCCTGTCAACTCTACCACAATCATGTATGGGGTGATCAGTGAATACCGAAAAAAGACTGTTCCTTTGTAACCTGGAAAACCATTTCATCCCTCCTTGCCTCCTCTACCCAACCACCAAAGAAGGAAAAGATAAGAAACCAGAGGCCAGACCTTGATCTTAGGGCATGATAGAACTTTAACCAGAAGAGACTAATATTCTTGTGAACTCTAAAATGCAGGACTGGTGACATGAATATGATCTTTCCAGAAATATCACCCCTTCTCTGAGGTAAAATAAAATCTAATCAGATGAGGCAGCACGGCCATTTCAAAACTACCTGTTATAGTTAACACTCTTAAATAAGTTAATAGACAAATAAATACAAAAATTTATACCTGGGCTTGCAAAAGTGTTTGATTGTTTAAATTTCTTCCATCTAAAGTGAAAGAATAAAAGTTTATCAAAGTACACTTCCCCTAAAGACCTCCAATTATATTATAAATATTAATAATCTAAACTTGGAATTTATGAGCAAATATGTATGTAACCCACTCTTCATATACTTGGTGAAGACGTTTTTTTAAATCACCTAAACAACAACAAGAAAAACAACAATTTTGCCATGTCACCACCACCGGTTTCTCTGTACATAACTGCATTATCCATCAGGAAAAGAGGAAGACATTTCCTGCACCACTAATGTTCAAATAATGTGTAAGTATTTCTGAATTGTGTAGGTAGCAGTGTTAGGCCACAGAATCTCACTGCCAGAGGCTAAATGCTATCACAGCCACAGCAATCACTAAAACCTGACAGCAATTGCTTACTCTTTTCCCACCAAAAATATACCACAAAGTGGAATCATTCCAAGCCTTATAATGTACGATGAATACTCTTAATTATGAGAATTGTTCTAATTGTGAGATTATTTGTGTTGTTATTTCACAACAGACGCTTTCTGGGATCTCATTTAGAATGTATTACGGGGAGACAAAAACATCCATTGCCAAGGGGTTGGGGGGGCGGGGGACGGCAACACAGCAATAACGGAGCCCAAAGCAGTTATTCTGATTTGGTGCTTATTGGGAAAGTCTGTCTGAAAATACAGATAAATCATCCTATCGTCCCACACAAGGCTATGTGAAAAATGGCTGTCCAAATACCACTTCCTGTTCATAGCAGACATGCTATACATTGGGAATGTGCAGAGAATTATGATAAAGTGTTATCACATCACTACAGGCTGAAACACAGCTATGTCTGCAAAACAGGAAGGTGTGTGCGGGATAATGTCTGTCTTTAGGCACCGTAGTATGTCAAAACCACAAAGACAACGTGCAGCGAAAGATAGCTCCATCATAACCACTTTTTTATGATTGTCTTCGCAGACCGAGATAAACGAAAAGCTGCAAATACGGGAAGAGGCCTTTAATGCACGGATAGAAAAATTGAAAAAGGCCTGAAGACCGGTACGGGGAGAGCGATGCTAAACTTCACAGAAACAAAAAAATCCATCCAGAATAACAGACTCTCCAGAGCGTGATTATCTCCTTCCTTTGGTAGCGAAAGGGAAACCCGAGCCCCACCTTTTATTATCCTAAGTAATTAGAAAAGTCTTAGCCCCAATTTTGCTATCTCCTGGCTTATAACAGCCTCTGAATTCATTGCACCGAGTGTAATAAGAACATTTTGTATATAAGAGTTTGGAGAATTACAAGTAAAAATACAGTTACTTTTACAGCAGTCCTTTGACATTTTGACTAATAAATGCTATTCATCGACAAGGAGAATGAAGCCAACTTCTTAAATAACCGGAAATAAAGAAAAATAATCCTAATTTTATCCATATTGACCCAGATGAACTGCCACATTCCTGGAGCACTGTGAAAAGATACCACAAGGCTGAGGATAAATTTTGCTAAACAGTGGCAATTCAAATGCATATACGAAATGTTTCTTTTTTTTTTTTAACTTAAATCATTTGGTTTTCCTGTTTAAACGTTTCAGTGTGAAACCAATTTTCTGAAATTATATAATGCAGTTTGAAGCACTTTAATTTATTCTGTACTGTATTTGTTATTTCTAATCTCGTTACTCTCCTAGGAGAATACATGACCTATATAAAAAGAAGCAATATATAAATAGTTATTAAAGACCAACCTATATATAGATTGTAAAAATCTTAAATACAAATCAAACTCGCAGAGCTCCTAAAATTAACCATTACATTGCAGTGGAATGATTGAAAACTGTCTCAAGCCTTTAAATACCTTTAATAAAAAGTATAATTTCCAAAGAAAAATATCCACTTGCCAATGGATTGTCCCTAGTTGGGTAAATTAATTACTACCTAAGCCCTTTCCAAAGGTCTTACTTAGACTTCAGAGCATTCTAGAATGGGGAACACTGCCAGGAAGGAGCAGTTTCTTTGAGAATTTTCCAGGTTGTACAGTATTTGCATGTAGGTAGAACTTGGGTGAGTATCAGCATAACCTTACCTTCTCCAGCGCTGTTGAAGGACTGGCCCAAACATACTCATTTAGGTCACAGACAGATTGGCAGCATTTGGTCATGTTCTCTACGCTGATCGGCAAAGTCAGAACACATCTGAAGGTAAAGCCATGTTTACTGTTCATCCAGTTCCAAGGCGGGAAGGCCTGGAGATGTGTGTCTTCCCTGAGCAGCCCTTCCTGAAGGAAAACGCTGGAGATCACTTGGCGGGCTCACGAGTCTGTCAACCAGTCTTTTCTTCAGGGAAAACGGTGAAACAAAACTGGGGAAACTGCAAACAGGGAATAAAGGAGTTTAGAAATCACCAAACACAGCTTCAAATGCAATCATTGGCACAGGGTAGACCTGCACTTCTCATAAAGAGTGTTTGTTTGAGCAGAGATAACAGAGTATCAGGACTCGAAAACTGAATTAAAAATGCCAAGAAGATCCCTAAACACTGCACAGAGACAACTTACTATAAACGTGCCCAAGGCTGTGGCCTGCAGACTGACACTCCTAGTGTCTGCTGTTGGCTTCACCATTGGCTGATGTGTGACCTTATTTGCTATTCTATTAAATGGAGATACTTATTTTCTTATGAGGACCCTTAGTATTAGGAGAGAACATTTAGTTACGAGGAACCAATAAATTCTCATTAGAGAACTCTTGTTGTGAGGTTTGGTATGTGTTTACCATTTCCAGGGTGCAAAACTCTTCCCACTCTGCTGAAACCCTCCCGTCATAGCCTTTCTCCTGTCCTGCATCTTGCATATTAGAGACATCTCTGAGGCACCCCAACTTTAAGGTCGAATGATACTAGGAGAAAGACCAACCACAGATTTCCATAAATCCTTTGCCCATTCAAACAATTGGATGTTCATGAGTGATTCTTTTTTTACACAATTTGTATTGCGGCTTACCTTGCTTTTTTCATCAACTAATATATCATGAAATAATTCCCTATCAGTACATTTTAATGGCCATATAACATTTTATTCCATCAGTTCCATAATTTTCCTCTGGTCCTATTGTGTTACTGAACTCTTTATTGTTTCCAATAATTTTTATCAGCATGCTCCTTTGCCATCCTAGTGTATACTTCTTTGTGGATATGTATCACTATACCCATAAGATGAAATTCTAGAGGAAGAATTCCTAGGTCAAATTGCGTATGCACTTGCAGTTGTGTTTGGTGTTGTCAAAGATATTTCACCATTATGTGTGCCCCAGTGTACAAGAATGTATCTTTAATGTTATGAACAACTTGCATTAACTAATGTTTTGTCTTTGGTATTCTGATTGATTGATAGAAAATAACATTGCACTATTATTTTGATTTGCTTTTATTGTTTCACTCCACATGGATTTTACTCCACATGCACTTTTTCATATGTTTATAAGGAAAGACATATGTTCATTTATTATATATTTTAAATATTTATACACACACATATACATTTACTTAATCCTCCTATTAACCCTAAGCTTTATACAGATAGATAATATGGACTTCATTTTATAGTTATAGAGCCTGAAGCTTAGAAAGATTATTAACTTAAACCTAAGTTTCACAATTAATAGGTGGTAAATCAGGGCTTCAAACCCAGGTCTGACCTATTTTACAGATGTTGAAACTGAAATGTCGAGAAAGTTTAAGTAACTTTCCACAATCATACCACCAATAAGGGGTAGAATCAAGTTTGGAACTTGGGCCTCTATGATTAGAAATCGCACATACTTAACCTTTATGTTCATCTAACTATCTCATCACTGACATGAAATAAAGTGAAAGCTGACCTTTCTTTTTCCTTACTAATTATCATAAGGGAACAAAGTTGCTTAGGCTAATGACCATATTAAGTATTTAGAAAATTTATGCAGGGAAAAAAATGTATAACTCATTTCCATTCATTTACTTATATACTGTACATTCATTGAGCACCTCCAAGGTATATGATCATGTAGTGATGACCCAAATGGGCCTGGTCTGTGCCCTAACAACCTAGTGGGGGCAGACGGCTAAGACTGTGATAAAGACATTGCTCAGGCTGTTGTGAAAATACACAACAACGGAGTTTGGCCTAGTCTGAGAGGTCAGGGACACTTCCTACAGGTGTGGGCACTTGGGCTGGAATCTGAGAGACAGGTAGAATTTAACTGGACAGAAGAAGATAAACGATGACTCATTTTAGACAGACAAACATGTGCAAAGTCCCTGGCACACAAGTTGGAGTTGAATGATTGGCCAGAGCCAGAGCTCTTGTAGGGCAAAGGACCACATTACAGATTTTTATTTTTAACCTAAAGACAATGAGAAATTGTTGACAAGTTTTAAGTTGCAAATGATACCGGGTGCATTTTTTTTAAAAGGTTAGCTCCCTGGCAACAAGGCTTCTATCCATGGAGACCTGGAAAGGAGAATTTCTCATAAAGATTTTCCTTGCAAGCAATGTTATATTGCCACTTCTTAGCAATTTCTAAGAGTGGGAAAAATAAATAAAACTTTTGATGTTTTTTAAGTCACAAGGTCTAACACTTGTAAGTAGTCTTTGGCACAAAGGCAGCCCTCTAAAAATGTCAATTAAAAAATAATACCAACTGTAACTTAGTTGGGAGCACCTTTTTTCTTATCATCCACAATAAAGGTGTTTGCTTTATTTGCCAGGAAAATGTGGGGATCTTTTGGTCTAGACCCCATGATATGTTTCAAAGAGCTAATATGTTCATTATGTTATGAAGAAGCCACAGCCTGCCACTATTTCAGGTATTTGCAGGCACTATTGTGCCTAAACGAAACTGTGGAGTCATTTTTCCAAAATCCAAATATAATACCCTCATTTCTGTCCTCCATTTGATTGGAACCATTCGACCGTCCTGGTAGATAATAAGTTTGCATGTTCTTAGATTGCATTTCATTATGCTTCAGTTCCCTTAGAGAATAAACGTGCTACTTTTCCCAACAATCGTAAAGGAGAAATGATTCTGACATCTCAAATTTCAAAGAGTCTCTAGAAGATATCTTTTGGTCATGAAGGTCGTTGCCTTTTTCTGGACATTCATTTGTTAAATAAGAGAAGTCAGGGCACTTTGATGGGAACCAAAATACCTATTAATTTATCTCAGGAAATAAATCTAGATCAAAATAATCCCATCTTCTTGAAATGCACAGATTTCAAAACAAAGAGAATATTAAAATCTCTCTTGCTTACAGTAGCCCTTTCTTTTTCACATAAGAACCTTCAGAGGAGAAGATTGGTTTATCATATTTTATTTGTCAAAGCTGCCAAAGAGTTTTATGATCACTTTTAGCTTTAGAGAATGCTCAGTAAAAATATCTTCAATGGGCATTGTTTCTTTTTAATCTTGCCTATAATTTATTCAGGACACTTTCTAGGTACTACCTGCTCAATTTTTCTATAACTCAAAAATAAAATGTATTCACGTAGAAAAAGAAGCATGGTCAAACCAGAACAAAATTAATTAGAAGGAAAGATGCCTAAAGTCAGATTTCATCATTAAGGGAATGGTGCTCGTTTCTAAATGACACATGAAAAATCCAATATAGACATCTTGCAGATTGGAGGGGGAAAAATGCTCATTAAGGAGGAGGACATGCTAAACAATACCATTTTAAAGAATTAATTGCAAATTTCATCAATCCTGGCCTCTCCCTATCTTTTCAGTTCTGTGGCAGAATTTGAAACTACTTTCCAAAAATGTGCATGCTTCATAAAAGCAGAGAGTGGATTGATTTCTTTTAGCACCTAACTCTCCATTACATGGCACTATAATAAAGTCTACCAGTTAATCATAAATAAAGAGATCACCTAACCCTTTACAGAATGGTCTCAGTCCCTCACGCTGCTCACAGTGAAGTTAGTCTCCTCTGGGTCCTGCTAAGACTTTTCTAAATGAGCATTCCTTGTCTTATGTAATAAGAAAAGCACAACAGATCAATAAATTAATGCCATCCAACTACTTAAATTAGGCTTTGTAATGATCACCTTACCTGCCATCCGATCACCATATTAAAGGTTTAAAATAAATTGGATATTAATCTTCAAAGATTTAATCTTTGAATATCCATCTTAACATCAAAAGGAGAACAAAAATAGTTCCTTTTCTTACACTGGTGATGGTTTATATTAATGCACGTTAATACATGGACGGCCTTTAAAAAAACCAAAGCCCAAATTCAACGAGGACAAAAGTAACATAACACTCGTCTTCCAACACAAGAGTTAATCCCTCCCAATGACCAACAAAACGTTTGAGAATTTTCATTCCTTATCATGTTTGGTACAAAAATCTATTTTTTATTGACCTTTTTTTATTTGTTATTGGACTTTATAGATAAGAATAAAATTAAAGTTTGCAGTGAATAGTCAAAAAGTAAAAGTAAAAGAATCAAAAGTGTTCTGACTCCACTTTGCCAGACTCAGAAATTGCTACATCTGCTTGGGAAAAATAATTGAACGGTTAAGCAAAAGTATGAACAACGGGATTTATTTTTAAAATAGTAGCAATGTAAGACCGTAATGGTAAAAGCCCTAACCATCATCTAGAGTTCAATCCCTTCATGATGAAAAAACCGAGGCCCAGAAAAGTGAAAAGACATCGTGATCACACAGCTAATTTGTGCCGAGGTCCAAACTAGAGTCCAAATCATCATTCATTTATTCAAGTCTGCTTATATTCAGTAAATGTTTGCTGAGTGTTTTCTGTGTGTTAAAGCTCCCGAAGCACACTTCAGCAAAAACAGACAGCCGCTGCCCTCAAGGAGTTCACAGTCAAGTGCAGTGATTTTCAACCAGTGTGCCATGAGGGCATCTTAGGTGTGCCACAAAAATTTTTAAAGATCATTATTTAAATTATTTTTGAAAGAAGTTCAAGCACAATAAGTATATTCTTTTTTTAATTTTTTAAATCAATATAATTTGAATGCCATGGAATTTTAACTGTAGGCTCAAGTGTGCTATGAGATAAAAGTTGAAGAACACTGGTCTAGTAGGAGAGGTGGATTTTAATCAGTCACACAAATAATTATAAAAATAACAAATAACTGCAGTGAGTGCTATGAGAAAAGGTACACGAGAAAAAGCTCTGCCATGAGAATTTATACAGAGAAGTTTGACCAAATCAAAGACCAACCCACTGGGAGAGTCACGCTTCTGGGATGAATTGGGTTACTCTTAAGCAAGAAGAGAAAAAGAGTGTTCAGGCAAAAGGAATAGAAGTGAAAAATTTCTATGGAAATATGTATAGAACATGGAAGATGGGAAAAGGGAAAGGTGGCATGTTTGGCTGGAGCCTCCAAAGGGAAAGAAAAGTATTTTTCAAAATTAAGGATGAAGAAATTGAGATTAGGTAATGCAAAACCTTGTAGGTCAGGATAAAGAGTTTTGTCTTTGAGTGAAATACAATGAGGAATTACTAAAAGATTTAAACCAAGACTTGGAGGTGTTTGGTGAAGGGCAGGCAGATTTGCACCATGAAAGATGATCTCAATTGCAGTGGGAAGAATGGAGAAGAGACTGGGAGGAATGGGGTCAGCCCAGCCAGGATCCCTTTCCAACCTGGTGCTCTATTATTCCACATATGTGTCAGAAACTGTCCACCAGTCTATTCTCCATGCTTCCTCAGCACATAGCTGGACTCCATTTCCCAGGTCCTTTTGTAGTTAAGTGTGACCATGTGACCAAGTTTCAGCCAAGTTTCAGTAGAAGTGAAATGTGCCACCTTAAGGGCTTTGCTCAAGACCAGGCACCACTTCCTCCATGCTCTCTGCTCCTCTTCTCCTCCCTGGCTGCATGGCAGTGAGTAGAGAGACAATCTCAAGGTCACAGTGCAATTGTCAGCCTTTGCTCCTGAATGAACACAGGACAGGAGACACCAACTTGAAGCACATATCCAGACTACATTATGGGCAGTACATATAAACTCCCATTTCTTAAAGCCACTTCATCCTTGAGTCTATTTGTAACAGCCATTTAGCCTGCTCACTTTAACTCAATGGGTATGTCCCTCTGTGCCCATGAGTATGGAATATGTCTCATACCTATAAACTGAGAAAACCACTTGCAAATTCATTAACCAGGGACCTGCTTATAGTTTTATTATATAAGGTAATTACTTCTTGGTTTATGTAAGTCCCTCCTAAATGGGCATTCTATGAAATAATTGATGGAGCTTCACAAGTATGATGAACTGCACACTCAGGAATTTCCTACTAGGGGACAGACCTTCCATACTGTCTCCTTCAGGTTAGTATTTTTTTTTTCTTTTTTTGCAGTTTTTGACCGGGGCTGGGTTTGAACCCGCCACCTCCGGCATATGAGGCTGTGCCCTACTCCTTTGAGCCACAGGCGCCGCCCCAAGTTAGTATTTTTTTTAAGGCCTATGATCAGCTTTAGCATTTGCTAAGAAAATAAGAAAAGTATAAACAAGACCCCAATTTATTAATTTGCTGATAGTTTTTCCCTTAGACCAAGGTCATTTCTTCAGCTGATACAGTCCTTAATTCACTAAATATTACTTACAAAATACCTACTCAAGCAACCTGGTAAGTCCCTTAGTAGCGTAAATATGGATGTATTGGCTACTACAGATATTGTCTATACCCAGTTCTAAAGACTAATATCTATTTCTGAAGTATAATTCTGGTTTGGACAGTAGATAGTTCCATAGGTTAAAATAAAAGGTGTAGTCAGATCATACATAGAGCTGGACATAGAAGTAGAACTTGCTTTTCCCTCCCTCCAACATGCTCAGTCATTAGTGGTTCACCTGTGACTTGTTATGTGTGATGAGTCGAATCGGCGAACATGCTGTTGGTTGCGAATAAGCAAAATCCTAAACTCACAAGGGTTAAACAATACCAAAAGTACACTGCATTAACTAACAAAAAAGGAATTTCACAGACAGGGAGCTTCAGGGGTGTCATTGAGGACCCGGATTATTCTATTTGTGGTGCCATCTCTAGTCTCTCTTAACTTTTGTCTTCAGAGTTGGTCCCTTCTAGTCTCAAGATGGCAGCAGTAGCCTCACAAAAGGACCAAATGCTCAAAGGGAAGGAGCTCTTTCTTCTCGTCTATCTCTTCTTAAGAATAAGAAAAATTTTTCCCAAAGCCTTCCAAGAGAATTTTTCCCGTGTCTCTTTAGCCATAATTACGTGATAAGGTGAATCCTAAACCACATACTGGCAAGGGAAATAGAAACATCATGATTGATTCAGGTGAGTCAGGATTTACCAACTGGGGCAGGAGATGGGACCCAAAAGGTACTGCCAGTAGTTGAGCAAAATTGGGATTCTGTTAGAGAGAGAATAAAGATGCAAGGGCTATTGCTTAGGCGAATGCCATTTCCAGGCCACAATGTGATCTTTTCTCTATAAGATTTTGCACCTTAAAAAAATCTTGTCTTTGCACTCTCGGCTTCCTTTCCTTCCAAATTTACGTATGCACGATAGATAGATGATAGATAGATACATAGCACTCTTCTTCCCTCTCAAAGATTATGCTACTGGTGCTGATTATTATCTCTGTGCGTGGGTGTGTTTTTAAAATGTTTGTCATAGAGAAAGCTACCGCATTCCAACATGCCTATGAAAGATAGCTAGACATTTTTGAAACCAAACCTGTTGGGCTCTAAAGGTGCCGGCCTCATATTGAATTATTATTGCCATTTCCTTTCTGCTGAAATTTTGATGACATGGTCATCACTCATTCAACCAAGTGTGGCCATTTCAGATTTCGTTAAGTGTCTTTACTCAAGGTGTCCTCATCATAGGCTCCTTTATTTGTTAGAACTCTTTCAAAAGGAATAGCCAGATGAATCACCAGAGCACCACAAAGCGCCGCTCATAGGCCCGTGCTAAACTGAGAAAACAAAACAAACAAAATAAGGAGGCAATTAGAGATTTTGGAAATTGTTCATGATGCGATGAAAATGGAAAAAAGGCACTATTTATCACTTAATATATGTGTTTTGTGGGAGGAGATTGGTAAACAAAAAGCATTCAAAGGAAATTAGAGGCTATCTCTTAATGGTGAGATCAAAGGTGTTTTTTTTAACTTTTTTTGTTTTCTGTGCACTCTATATTTGTTTTTAACTAATGAGAAGAAATAAACACTACTCGTGACAGATCAGGTTTATGCTGCATCCTATCCTTCCGTGTCGTTCACCAGCCTCCAGACCAACCCACCAGAGGCCCGAGGATTCTCCTGTCCTCTCTGGGCATTCAGGGTGTCTTTACAGCAGTGATCACTGGAATGCAACAAGTACCGTTTGGCCCTAAGGAAGCACAAAGAGCACCCCAGAAATGACATTGACACATTGATAGGCCCATGGTATCTGATATACAGACACATTGCCCTGGCAGGACTGAGGTGTGATGTTGGCCATGCCACCTTACCCTACTGAGTTTTGTGTTTACCATTTATAAAACAAGAAAAATTGAAAATAGATAAAAGAAGGCAATGATAAGAGACCTGATCCTAAAACACAAGACACTTGTGACTTAAGAAAACAGAAGATCACATGTTAGAAAGCATCTCATGTTGGCTTACAACTGAAAAGCTAGATATTCCCATTAAAGCCAAAAATGAGATATAGGTTGTGATTTGAATTTTTTATTTTATCATTTTGTGTGTGTGTGATTTGAATTAATTGTATAATTACCTGGTTAATGTCTGTCTCTCCAGCCCAGTCGACAGCTCTAGAAAACCAGGAACTGTTTCTGTCTTGCTTGGAGACCCCGAGGTCTTGCACAGTGTCTGGCACAGAGTAGGTTCTTCAAAAGAAGGAACAGAGGCAGACAGATAAGCTGGCAAGTTGGCTGCATTCACCACTAGCATTTTGCTTTTCCTACACCGCAATAAAACAGCATGTGGGATCTAAAAGTATAATTAACACGAGGGTAAAATCGTTATTGTTGGTAGATTGTAAGATCATCTACAACAAACACCCATGAGAAAAAGTATTCTAAAAAATTCAATAAGAATTCAGATGAGATAGGAAAATAAATACTAAAAAATAGATTTCTATAATTAATTGTGGTTAGAAAATGTAATTTTAAAAATACTCTCACAATAGCAACTACCATACAAAATACTTAGGGTAGTGATAAGAAATGTAAAGGACCTGTCTGAAAATTATGAAACTTTTCTAAAGGCCATTTTGGTAGATGGAAAATTTAACTGTAGGAAAGAAGCCAAGTTTTAAATGTAATTCCATTGAAAATCTTAGGGAGTACTTTTGTACGTGCTGATGTTAGTGTGAGGTCAGCATGAATATTGAACCAGTTAGAGTTCAATATTCAAAAAGCTGAAGAGTAATAAGGGATGAGGGCCTTCAGACTGAAAAATGTTATAAAGCTAAAATATTTAAAAGTATGATACTGGTGCAAAAATAGAAGTCAATTTCACGAAACAGAACAGAGAACCCCAAATGGCCTTAATACTAAGAATTTGTTGCTGAGTCTGTGGACTTTGGAGATACTCAATCCTGAGATGCCCTGTCAGCTCTGTCTCTTAGTTGATAAGCATCGTGAGCTATCTAAGCCTTAGTTTGTTTGTCTGTAAAATGGGGGTAGAAATAAGTATACTAGAATGTTGCTGTAAAGATCAAATAAAATGTATATTCATTAAAATTAAAAATCAATTAAAAGTAGTTAACACTGTAAAGTATACAATAAATGAATTGTATGAACCAACAAGAAAGTAATCTATAAAAAATTATGTTGGAATAATTAATTGTTTAAGTTAAAAAATGTTTATAGGAGGCCAGGCACAGTGGTTCACACCCCTAATCCTAGCACTCTGGAAGGCCAAGGTGGGTGGATTGCTTAAGCTCACAGGTTTGAGATTAGCCTGAGTAAGAGCAAGACCCATCTCTAAAACTAGCCAGGCACTGTGGTGGGCACTTGTCATCCCAGCTACTTGGGAGGCTGAGGCAAGAGAAATCACTTGAACCCAAGAGTTTAAGGTTGCTGTGAGCTATGAGGTGATGGCACTCTACCAAGGGCAACAAAGTGAGACTCTGTGTCAAAAAAAAGAAAAATAAAAAAGAATGTTTATATGTCATATTAATATATTTATCCTTTATGTATTATATTTTAAAGAGCATACCAATAAGTTAAAGCATTAAACACAAATATCAAATATGAAAAATATGAAAAAGTATAATTATTTTCCAGATCTTATGATAAGGAGACCGTTAACAAATGCAACTAGTAAAGCATTAGCACAAAGAAAAGGCAAAGAGAAAAATTTTAATTTGTTTGTAGAAAAATTTTAAACTACTCCGTGTAAATGAAAATTCACCATAAATAAACATATAAGAAAACAAAAATATTAAGACAAATACTTTCAGCAAAATATGTGATATATGGTGTTAATAACTTTAATATATGAACAGATCTTTAAAAGCAATACCAAAAATGCTAGAAATAGAAAAATTGCAAAGGGCATAAGCAAATAATTCACAAATTGAAGAATTAAAGACTACAAATTGCCAGCAATAATTTTTAAAAGTGTTTAATTTCATGAATTCTGGGATTTTTATCAGCTCTGGAACTTAAATACACTGACAACTTAAATTAAAATTTCAGTGTATTTAAAACCAAAGAAATCTATAAAGGGAAATGCAAAAGTAAAAATATTTTGTACACTGCTAAGTTAGCAACTGCCTAAAATTGACTCAAATATGTGAAGCATTGTGCTTCTCCCATTTAACCCCTACATACTAGAGAATATTTTAAATTTTCAAATGAGACTTCAGACCTCATTTCTGGAAAGTTATAATACGCCACTTTAGTCAGTCTCTCTGCCACCCCGTGTTCTTTTCTTTTCTAACACAGCACGTGTGACTTTCTTCTTCTTTTTTTTTTTTATTTCCTTATTTTTATTTTTATTTCTTTGCTTTTTGTTGTTGTTGTTGTTATTGTTGAGACAGAGTCCCACCCTATACCCGGAGCAGAGTGCAATGGCATCATAGCTCACTGCAACCTCAGACTCGGGCTATGGGCGTCCCACTACCTCAGCATCTGGAAGCCGCTGGGATTACAGATGCTTGCCGTGGCACCCGGCTGGGTTTTCCATTTTTTTAGGAGTCAGGGTCTCACTGTCATTCAGGCAAGTCTCAAACTCCTGACCTCAAGCAATTCTCCCTCCTCAGCCTCCCACAGTGCTAGGATTACAGGCATGAGCCACCGCGCCCAGCACGTGTGACTTTCATACCACTAATAATTTCCATCTCATAAATGTCAATCCAGACTAACATGAACTAGGCAGGGGATAGAGCACTCCTGAGGAAAACTAGCAGAGATCAGAGATATCCAGTTATGGTTCTTGACTCTCTATCATTGGTGATAGACAGCCCAGAGATGAGGTCCATCACTTCTTCAAATGTAAAACGGCTAGATCAGTGTTCCTCCCAGGGACGCTACAATTCCTACATCCCACTCCAGCCCTTCAGAATCAGAAACCAGGACCCAGAAGTGGACATTTTCTAACAAGCCTCCCAAATGCTGCTTAGGTACTTTGAAGTCGAAAACCATTGTAATAGCAAACCACCAAATCCCTTCTAACACCAACCTCGAGTTTTCTAAAGGAAAAAATATGCATGCTTATCTGAGAATGACCATCCACCTCAACTCTCAAATTTGTGTACTCAGATCCTCGTTGTATTTGAGGTGATGCCCTGTAGGTTTGTTCTCCTGATCCCGGGCATCAAATTACACTTGTCAAAGCTATCAGTCTTCAAAAGTGCTTTCAGAAGGCACGTAAATGCAACCCCAAGTTTTTATGATTCAGATGTTTAATCACATTCTAAAGTTAATGGAATCTAATTTGAATGTAGCTACCTCAACAGCTCCATGGCACTGAATTCACAGCATTCATAAAACGTAGGTTTCAACGTGAATCACCAGCGCCATGGAAAGTTCAGAGCAGAGTACTCCCTCCCATTGGTCAAGGGCGGGGTCTTCAGCTGCCAGAGAAAGGCCCAGAGCTGTCAACATGACACTGTAGCTCAGGCAACCAGCCACACTGCTGGCAACTTTTCAACGCTTGAAAAAATAGAAGTTATAGAAACTTTCAGTTGCTCTTTAGTGGACAGTCCCTCATTTATCACAGCAATGATGTCTATGAGTCGGACTCTGCCTGTCAGTTCAGGACCTCCTCTCCTCTGCAGCCCAGAAAGGTGTTGCTCTGTGGATGCTCCTGACTTGACCTGATTGCCACAACCCACGTTTCCCCAGTGGTGCAACGCTGGGGTAAGAGGAAATAAACACTATGTTTCCAAGATGTCAACGATCCATTGTTGAATGGCAGAAAATAGAAATGTCACTGATCCTCCAAACATTCAGATGTGCTCTCCTGGGTGTTAGGCCTCCACTAAGGGAAGACATCTGGATGATGGATTCTGAGCTTTCTAACCAGATGTTCTACACAGTGGTGATTCAACTCAAACGAGTGCGGGTGGAGATCACAGTTATTACGGAGCTACCTGGGTGAGGTCCTCTTGATGGAAATGTCTTTTCACGTTAGCTTTTTCATCTTGCATAGGGCAGCTCGGCCTGAAAGAACCTCAGGATTTGCAGAACTGCTTAGATCAAGCTTCTCAGCGACGCTTTCTGTTCTTCAAACATGTGCAGTCATTGTTCATCTAAGTAGAAGGTAGACCAAATCCTTTCTTAATTTTTTTCTTAAAGGGAGCTCCTGGAATCCACTAATTCTTAAAAAGTTATTTACCTGAAGTAGGAACCATGCATATAAAGGAAGGAGACAGGACTCTCGAAATGTCTTGTATACTTTTTGAGTCTAATGTGATGAACTGCAAATTTAATCCACTGAAGTGGTTTCATGCAAACGCTTCTCTCAAATTCCTTTTGTACAAAATCTTGATGCATAATGTATAGAGTCTGAAAATGGATTAAACTACATTTAGAGATGGTATGAGTTGTTTTTTGTTTTTTTTAAGCATGCAGCGAAAAATGAGCAGGTTTTTCGTTGTTGCCTTTTTTAACCCTTCTTGCTCTCAGGCAATCACACATGGCTTGTGTCTTCTCAAAGCTGCCTTCCACACAATTTTTCTTATCTTTATTTTCTGTCAAAAAGCTTGAAATGTAGAAAATTTTAATTAGAAGTGTGAAGGGTGAATTAAACTCATTTTCTTCAGATTTCCCAACTTAAGAAGGCAAATAGAATGGTAAAACCTTCTGATTTATTCCTGGAAGATAATTCGGCAAGCGAATAAGCAAATGAGTAGAATTTTACTGAATAAAATATTTCCTGTTACTCTACAATCTTAGTTACCCCGAGGACGGTGGCCATAGATAGAACACCAGTCTGAATGCTGGGGGAGAGGCAAGTGTGGTAAGTGCTCTGAGGTATATTTCTACAATCGGGACCAGAAAGGTGAAAGGGGACGTGGCCAGGAGAGCTGTCAACATCTCCAAAGGAATCGCAGGGACTTGGCAACAATCTTCCCCTTACATCTCAGTGGGTCAATGTGTTTGCAGTGCTTTGTTTCATTATTTGCCTATTTTTACATATCATTTGAATACTAGTAAGTTGTAACCGAAAAGATGACAGCTAGGATAAGGAGATTTGGACACAAGCCTTAAGTCTGACCTTACACGGTGTTGTGACCTTCAACTTCCTTGCTTTTGCTGGTCTCAGGATTACATTTCCTTGCCAACCTCCTCCACTTGCTACTTCTCTGAGTCCTGGAGCCATTGGGAGAGACAAATGAGAAAGGTGGGGAAGGACTTTGCAAAGCCTCCAGCTTCATCTACGTAGCTGAATCTTCCTCTGCTTTTGGTCAAATAATGCTTTCCCCTGTGAAAATGGTGGCCCTCTTGGCTCTGCTTCCACATTCTTCTTCATCCGGCCTTCCTAAAGCCATAGGTGAAGTGAACAAGTTGTCCCAGGGGAAATTTCCAGCTGCTGCACTGCCGACCACTTCTGGTGGCTCCATGGAAGAGTCCCTATGACAAAAGCTCTCCAGCTATTGCCTGTCACACTTAGATGTTGCTTCAGATTGACACCGACGCCCACCTCTCTACCCCCCAGTGTTCCTCGCAACCTTCTCTCTGAACCACTCACCTTGACCCCTCTTGCTCCTGACTTGCTGACTACCCTTTTCACCTCTGTTCACCTCACCCCTCCAACCATAATCGGTGTTCCAGTAATCTGGCTTGGGCCTTTTGATTCTCTTCTCCATTTCATTTCAAATGATTCACTTACTCACATCCCCCTTACCCACAACTGCTCACAGTACCTTCCACCCCAGCCCTGTGCAGGCAACACAAAGAGAAAGTTTTATATGTGGACGTAGGAGTGACATGTGCCTCCCAAAAAGACAGTGGAAGGGTTGGTACACTGGTGGCATTTTCTCTTCGGGAGCTACGTACTTGGAACAATTGGACGATTTCAAACTCTATGGAGCAGGTCCTTTGGGAGGAGGTGATATGGAGAGGAGAGAATTTCCTCCTCCTGCTCCCTTTTCTTTCCTACCTTACACCTCACCACACACCAGCACGTGTTAAAAACACAGAGGAACTATGACCTGTTCGCGCCTCTCGGCATAGACATTGACTCAGCAGATGGAGTGTTGAATAGGAAATTCAAATTCATTCCCTATAATTTCATAATCATATAGACATTGCCAATATATTTTTACATTTCTACAATTTGCAGTGGGAGCAAGGTCTCATCTGGCTGGTTCACTGGAGTATTTCTAAAACCTAGCATTAGTACCTGGCACACAGTGGGTGTTTAAAAAATATTTGCTGCCCAAATGAAAACATAAGACGAAAACACCAAGTAGTATTTGAAAGATTTCTTATTTTTTGATGCTGATAGAAAGTAGAGTTAATGATTTAGAGAACAAGTATCCAGCAGTACAGCTCACTAATACCTTTTTAAAACGTGTTGATGCTCATAAATCCAAAATAAACGACCTGTAAAATCACTTAAGAAGAAATAATACCCATTTAATCAGGCTTCCAGAGGGAAGTCTGAAGGAAAAGCAGAAAATTTCATGAAGAATTATTAAATCTCTTCAAATTGAATCACTGGCCGATCACAGACACGCCGCGTGCCCCTCTGCCCACGGGGCTGTCCCTTTAGGGGGTCTTGCTCAGCCCTTCCTTATGAAACTCCTAAATCACAGCCGCCTCCTGGAGCCAAAGAGAAAGGCTTTGGATCGGCTGAAAAGCGTAAGCCCTCTTACAGGTCTACCCAGGACACTTTTCCATATTCCACAGAGAGATCTTAACTAAAGGGGGAGAAATTGAACACACCACCCACATACTAAAGCCAGCATCTTCAAAGTCTTCCACACAGTTTTAGCTTCATGTCAAAAGGGCTCTTCCTCCAGCAAATAAAATTCAAAACACTGTGAAATGCCAGTCTGTACCTCTGCTTTATAATCCTGTTGAAGTTTCAGGAATTTAACAGTGTTCTGGTACCTTCCGTTGTATCCTGGATTTTGCCTCTTAGTCGGCTAATGAGAGTTACTTTACCTTTCCTGGAGTTTGATTAAGGTCCTGAGGGTGGTAGTAAAATGGATCCATGTTTTTATTACAAACTCAATTAGCAGAAGTTGGAATTGCTCTCTTCAACAAAGTTAAATAAATTGTTAATGAGAAATTTACCTTCACTTGATTTGCTAGTTGCCTTATTAGCTTGGAGTCAACACTATTAAAGAAGAAGATGTTTATTAAAGCTTAAGGTGTTTGCTGGATTGAATTTTAAAAGGAAGATGGCAGGAGAGCGCCGCTGCCTGCCTGCTTGCAAAACCCAGAGGGGCTTCCGTGATCTATCCAAAAAGAACAAATTGGAGCCCTCCTTTGGGTTTCCTCATCAGAGAAACAGCAGTTTACCTGGGTAGTAGCATCAAAAGCTTTTCTTTTACCCATTGTCAAGAGGCTGTTTTCTAAGACAAATGGACACCAGTGAGAAGAAAGACTACTCAGTAGTGGGTGAGTGTGAACAGGGCGCAGGAACACTCTTCCTTCTCTGCTAGGCAAGTAACCAAAACATGAACACCCACCGGAAATGTCAAGGGCATGGGAGAAGGAGGCTATTTACTTGAGAAGGTTTTCCTTCAGACCTCAAAACAGCTCACCGTCCCCCCAATAAAACCCCCCAAACAAGAATGTCTCGCTGATGTGGCCTTCCCCAAATGCCTCATCTTAATAACCAGGACCAGCTCTGGGCAGAGTTGTCTGCTCAGTCAAGATGCTTTTCAGCCGCTTCTCCATTTATGTCTCTCCCAACAATGTTCCCCTGGCTTCCCCAGTGTGGTGCCCCTGAGCTAGAATCTGTGGACTGCTTCCCTCTCCTCCATCCCAAGCTCCTCATAGCTACTGTACGGCTCTCTGGAGTCGAAAAAGCGGAAGTCCTCATTTCCCAGAGACCCCCGCAGCTCAGGTTCCACATGCAACCTCGCAACAGCCAGACAAGCCATCCCAAGACTTAGAAGGTAGGAGCAGACACGGAGGTGGAGGCTGCACCTGACATCTGCTAAGCAGGAGCCGTGTGGGAACTGTAACAGAGGCCGAGGAGCCAGACGGTCACCCTGTGGCTATTGAGAGGCCAGTCAGGGCATCAATTTTGTTGGTACGGATTGGTGGCACACGTTTCAGGGTTTACTTTTTTTTTATGACACTGATGTGTGAGCTAGGTGTTTTGATCCCTTATAGAGAGAGCCAGACATGACACTAGTCCTCACACAAAACGTTCTCAATTGTAAATGAGGCAAGTGCTACAAGGAAAATCATAGACCCCTGTCTAAAGGGGCAGAGGAAGTTGGCATAACTTGGTCTGAAGGCTCATAGAAGCATTCCTAGCACAAAGTCCACTCTGCAAGAATGCTAGGGGCCAAGCATGAATTCTCCCCATGGAAGGCATAGCATAAAAAAAGGCCTTGAGTTGGAAGGACTTTTGGCCAACAATAACGTACATCTTGTTACTCCTATTTTGCACATGAAGTACTTGAGATCTAGAAAGATTAGGTTATGAGTAAAATATGAACCCAAAGATATTAATCTATGTTCCATCCTCCCCAAAAGGTAGAGGTGAAGATACATAGTCACCTATAGACATAGTCATCAGGAGGCCCTCTCCTGTCCCTCTAGGCCACCACTCCTCATGAAGGACCTGAGAACAGATTTTCATTTGCTCACTCCGCTGGGCTCCAGACTAAATTAAATTAAAAGCCTGCTATTTCAGACGGAAAAGTCCTGGGTGCTTTTGGGGAATGAAACCATCTTCCCTCCTCCCCAGGGCCTTTCATACCATTATGGTGCAGTCCCAAGCTATCAATGATAGTGGAAAAATGGAGCTTCGCAGTGGAGGAACGAGGCTATTCAAACTGCTCCTGATTTCTACAAAAGAGAGATCTTTTGATCTTTGAAAAAGCCATAGGGCAGTTTGATCTTCCTCAAACTCATTTATTTTAGATTCTTGCAAATTTCTTTTCTGTAGGTTTACTTCCTTAGAAAACTCAATATTCAATTGAACAGTGACTTTTATACATTGAAATGCAATATTGAATAGCTGGAGCCTAATAAATGCCATCCCGGCTACATAGGATATTTAAAAAATCATAAAAGGGCTGATTGAGCCTGATCCAGGCAAAGATGACAAAGCGAATTCAATGCTTCTTTTGAAAATGAGTCATGGTCAGAAATACTCACTTTGACCAAAAGCATTTCTTTGAATGCCAGAGGTAAATTTGCTCACTTTCATTTTCTGCCTGGGTTTCAGACCAGCCCTGCAGAACTGAGCAAAATCAACTCTGAGAGGCCCTGGCAGCTGTTCCAGATGTAAATGTGAACAGGATAGCGAGTTTGGGTCTATTTCATTCAGTGTATTATTTTCAAATTATGCAGATGATATTCAGATATGAATTGATCACACTTTGTATATTTTTTTAAGGAAGAGTAAATTAATGCTAATCAGATCTACATGAACATTCCGCAGGACCATCCTTTTTTTTGTAACTTAGAAAAAAAGATGTTTCATTGTCATGAGCTTTCAAATTACTGGCAAAGGGAGAAACTGACATATGTTCCCAGTCATGGGGGGCTCTGGGGAGGACAGGCACAACATCCTCAATCAATTAGCCAAAAGAAACAGCCTTTGATGTAAAGGAACCTTTCCAAATTTCATTTAAGACTCAAACAATCTGCGGGAAATCATATTTCTCAATTGGAACTTCTGTCCCACACCTCTGGGTGCAGCTGGGCTGGAGGAACTTTTATTTGAGTGATTTGTGGATGGATCATTCAGATTGAGAAGGTGTTCCTGGCTTGGCCCTTCCAACATTATGGTCTTTAAGAAGATGGATAACTTTGTTCTCCATTTTCGTCTTGACACGTGCACTTTTTCCCTCTTGGGTATGGTTTGGGAAAATACAGATTAGCTTTGCCAAACAGACAGGTGTTTTATAGCAAAACTCCCCTGGTGTGACCTACCAAGAAGGTTTGATTCTATAATGTGTTACAGGAACACCCAGTGTTTCACACAGTGCCTGTACCAGCGGACGGCTAGACTAGAATTAGGAAAGGAACCAGGGAAGGAAGAGCAGGATGTCCCCTAGAAGAGATGGAGACTTAGAAGAAGATGGAGGAGGAGTCCATGATACGTGGAAGATTTGGGTCTCACTCTGGCGACCCTCCTTAGGGCTGATGCCCTACTGGCAATCACACACTTTCCTTATGGAGTCAAAATTCCAAGAACATTCTTTGGGAAGCAGTGACAACTGTGGCTGTAGTATCTCAGAAGCTTTTGATTAAAAAGTCATCATTTTCTATTTTGAGACCATCAGAAGCAACTCCCATAAAAGAAAGTCTTCCTTAAGGGTGGGTCAATTATTCACAGCTCAAAAAATAATGGTTGATAATGAATGGCCACAGAGAAACTCTAAATAGAGGATTCCAAACAACTCAAGGGTAAAAGTCTGAGCTTGGGAGAAATGCCCACACCTGTTTCTAGGGCCATTAACTCTCCAACAGGCATTTGGGGAAAGGGACTATGTTTGCTTTAGAAGCAAATGGAGACTTCCTTTTCTTTCTTTCAAGTACATTTTAAAAACAAACACATAAACAAAAAAAAATACCTGGATTCCTAGACATTCACAAAGCTATTGTTCATGGAAGGGAACATGTTCTGAGAGGAACATAAGATACACAAATACTAACGTCGTTCAAGGCATGGCAAGAAAATCCAGAGACCAAACAGCACAGCACACATCTTAGAACAAGCGTGAGCCCTGCTTCCAGGCTGACATGGGTTTGAACAGCCCTATGTGACAAGACTCCCTTTGTCACTCTGTTAGTGCCTCTTGTCTCCTTTTATTCACTCTGCTGTTTTCCAGTTGCAATTTTGTCAGGAAATTGAATCAAGCTATAGATTTCTTAGGGAAGGGCACTCTCAGACACTCACCCAAGAGTAGTCTGGGCAAAGTTTTCAATATCAGGACTAAAAATTTTGGAATTGAAAAAGAAATACACCCACGAGCAAATGTAAAATGCCACAGAGAGGCTGCCCACCTAATTAGGGTGTCAGAAAAACATTAGGGACAGGATCCTTAATACCAGGAGAAAAATGGAAGAACGTGGCTTCAGGTGAGTAGGGCCCACTCTCCCAACAGCATTTTCCCCATTCCACTGCAATTTCCTGAAAGACACACCATGTGACAATTGCTCTGGCCAGAGTGTGTCACAAAGTAGAATGGGTCTATGAGCACAGCTGTTTGCTGTACTCATTAATTTTGTGATAAAGCCTAGAAAAGTCCTCCAATGCAGAAGTCAACACTATTTTCAGTGACTGCAATCCTTTAATATTCAAAGATCTTCCAGGGAAGCCAGAGAGAAAGCAGCAATACAATTCCAAAGCAAAAATATTAATTTGTTAAGCATCCTTTTAAATGAAGCAATAGGGTTCAGTTTGCAGAAAATGTTCACTCATAATAAACCAAAAGCTAGTATTTTCTCCCCTCAAACGTCCCCCAAACTTACTATCAGTAAAATTCTATCAAAACAAGCAAGCAAAAATACATTCTTTCTTCAATTTCTATTTCAATGCCAAATACAGCTCTAAAAATGGCCATGTCATCTAGTTTAACCTTTCTATGAACATGCATGGTTGAACATCAGTGAACTGTAGTGTTTGGAGGATGCTGTTTAATTGAATTTTCAGGTTAGTGAAGGTCTAGGCAAAAGTTTTTCTTTTTTGGTTCTGAAAGGAATCAATATAAGATATTGATGGAATAAAGCTGATCGTGTCCTAGAGAACCAAAAATGTAGGTACATAGGCAGTTTCTCAGGAAGCCATATGCAAAAGAAATACGAACTAAAGAAAAGAAACGCTATCTCACTATCAGCTGTGCTTGTTCCTAGGGACATAGGCAGAGCTCTCATGGTAATCTGGAGTCTCAGCTCAGAACTTGTGAGTCCTGTGCCTACCCATGTGCCTAAACCCAAATCTTATTATTAGGACATCCCATGATAAAAGAGCAGAGGAAAGAACATTCACAATGAGAAGAGAATACAAAATAACCTTGTTGAATATCCCACATGGAAGTGAACACTACAGTTTTCCCAGTTCAGCCTCATGAAAAGAGAAGCAGATTTTACCTCTTAATTATAAATATGGTCCACAGCAAAAAATGATTTTGCTTCATGGATAATTTTATCCCTTTTGTTTGGTGAAACTTTGCTCCATACAGATGACAATTTCCATGCCATTTCTCCACGTCTTTACCAGTTTCATTGAGTGTAACACCACCACCTTCACTATCATTGCCATCAGTATAAACAAGTATTTTTAGCAGAGTTCAGGACGATACAAATTAGCACACCTATGCCTGCTGTAGGGAAATGTGAAAAGGACAGCTCAGAGATAAGATCTAAACCGTCCAAACGTCTTCCTAAAAACCTTTCCAAGTTCTTAGACGACAAGCAAAATTAATTTAATTCTAAAGTAGGATTACCTTTTAGAATTAGCACATTGCCCATTTGTTTAAATGATGATAGTCAAATACATGTTTCTACATTTCATGGATAATGGAGGCACTTATATAAACAATGGATATAGGAACATATATTCATTTAAAACTGTCATTTCATATTTTTTGCAATTTAATAGTAGTAAGATCCTTATCTCATTATCTTAAAATTTTGCAGTTTGTATCTTGAATTTGGTGACAATGAAAGTTCATCTCCGAGATATTTGAAGCTATAGCCTTGTTCATGAACACAATTCTCAAATATAACACTGTCCGAAGGGGGCTGTATTATCCATTATGTCATCACACACTCAATGATCCTGTTCCCAGGAACACATTTTGACAGAAAGTGAGGACTGAGTTTCTATTAATGGAACTTATGGCTTCTGGCTTTAATGACTAATATACCTTCCTTGAATCAGGTATAGAAATCAATTGATGAGTTTATTGATGATAGTAAGCAGTGATCATAAAGAGCTTCGTTGTTCCTTCATTGAAGGCTTCTGGGAAAAAGAAGTGTTTCCATCTTTCAGTTCACGGGACAAACAGACCCATGCGTGAAGTCACCACAGCACTTAGTGACCAGAGCCACCAGTGCCCACCAACCATGCAAACCAAATAGCCTACAACCCATTTTAATCCCCAGGCCCTTGAGAGAGCGGAAATTTGTCTCCAGAGAAAGTTTGAAGACCTTGTATGCCCAGATCTAGACACAAAGCTCAGTTAGGTTCAGTTCTGAGGCTCGGACTCTATAGGCTCAAGAGCTTGGCTTGTGTTATACAGAGATTAGAGGCCTCCCTCTTAGATCCCAGTGAATTCGGCCTCCTACAATTTTACCCAAGAGACCAACAGGTAGGGTGTGGGAACTCAGAGAATGGCTCTGTGTAAAAGCATCCCTATTCTCAGAAAAAGAGTCCCAAGCATGTACTTGCCTCAAATATGAACCTGGCCACATCCAGTGAGTCCATCACATGACATTGGACTTGGGAAAAATAAGCCAAATATGTACTCACTTACTGCATCCAGCATTAACCATCCAAGACAACTTTCATGGATGCAAAACATGTATGAAAAAGAACATGCATAAGGAAAAGTCACCCCCAAAAAGTATTCATGTCAATAATAAATATTACATGGCACTTTGTTTCTCACTGAATTAGTCAGAATTCTATCAGTTGTTGGTGACTGGCAGAAACGCAGCTCAAGCTAGTTGCCCACAAAAAGAATCTATCAGTTCATAAACCTGGACATGGAAGGGGTGCTGTGCCTCAGGTACTGCTGGATCTAGGTGCTCAGATGGTGTCTGCATCCTGCCTCCACTCTGCCACATCTCTTGGCTCTGGCTGTTCTCTGAAGCTTCACTGATCTCTTCATAAGTTCCCAAAGACTCTGCAGTTCCAGGCTGGTTCGTGCTACTTTCAGTCTTCACAGGAAAAAAGACCCTCTCCCCGAGGAGTTCCAGCAGAAGTCCCAGGGTTACCCTTATCAGCCCAGCTTGGGTTATGTGACCATCGGGAGGCTTTTCACTGCTCCCAGGGGGGGAATATGCTTACTAGACCTATTCCCGCTTGAGAGGCGGGGGCAGCCCCACCTGAACAACAGTGATCAAAAGTGGGAGATGGGACAGTTCCCTAAAGGAAAATAAGGAAAAATGATGAAATGATGCCAAAGTAAGAGAAAAGAGTGGTAAACAAAAAGTAGATAGCCACTTTGGCTAACAACACTCAGATGGTGTTTTATAGATTAGACTTGGAAATGGCTTTGGTGTCTTTTTCGTCATTCGTTCTTGAGTTCAAAGATCCAAACCCACATCAGTGAGAAGACTCAAAATGTGCACCTTTCATTTGCTCAGCAACTATTGAGCACCCTCCCAGAGCTAGGTACCAGGGGTGCAACGGAAATCAAATGTATACAGTATGGTGAGAGATGGGATGCAGGTCATAGAACAACTGGTGTCCAGTGACAGAAACGATACTGTGATAAACTTGTCAATATGTAAACGTGTTTATATATTTTTAAAGGTGTTGCAGAGCACAGAGAAAGAAATCCTAGGCCCAATGTGAGGGAGCAGGGAATGCATTTGGAAGAAAATGAAATTGCAGTTAAGGTTTAAAAAATGGACAAGAGGCCAGGTGCAGTGGCTCACGCCTATAACCCTAGCACTCTGGGAGGCCGAGGTGAGTGGATTGCTTGAGCTCACGAGTTCAAGACCAGCCTGAGCAAAAGTGAGACCTTATTTCTACTAAAAATAAAAAAACTGAGGTGAGAGAATCACTGGAGCCTAAGAGTTAGAGGTTGCTGTGAGCTTTGATGCCCCAGCACTCTACAGGGCAACAGCTTGAGATTCTATCTCCAAAAAAAAAAAAAAAAGCCAACAGTTTAGCTAGTCAAAGAGCAAAGTTGGGCAGTTCAAGCAATGCCTCAAATCAGGAACCAGTATAGTATTTCAGAGGAACAGAAAGACTTTTCTAAAACCTAATGATCTATGAATATAAATATTGTCAAGAGCAAAAACTGTTCTTATACAACTTGCTATGTGAGCTTAACAGGTTACTTGAGTCCTCCGGGTCTCCTTCACAATGTTGTTATAAGGATCAAATGTAATAACGCATGTGAAATACTTAGTAAATTTAAAGTCATCTACAACCGTAAGGCACATGTCGAGAACTGAAAGTACATAGATTTGTAAAATCCTGAGTGATTAAGGAAGATGACTGTCTCTGCAGAAGTGGGCCTCTCAAGGAAAAAGTACGCGCTTTCTAAGGTCTCTCTGCCCCCCAAAGCCTTCCTATCCTCTTTGGGAGAGGTTAAAGACAGTGGTTGTGAGGTTAAAGAGAGTGGTCTTTGCATCTGTTATCAGAAATTTAATAAGCGGGAGTGGGCCGCGTGGAAGACCGTGCTCTCTAGGAAAACAATGGGAGTGTTCAAAGAATGTGGGTACAACACTTTGTTATAAAAGCATCCTTGGCAGGAGAGAGGGATCTTGAGATTTTGAAAGGAAAGGAAAAAAAAGTTTGCATGCTAATGTTCTAAGAATATAATCTTAAAAAAAAAAAAAAAAGACATGTTTGGAAGATACCTGACAGGAAAATAATATATATATATAAGGCATGAAGTGAAAATGAAGATTATAAATGATAAATCTATGAGATATAGTAGAAATCGTTGAGGTGGTGGAGGGGGGTCTCACACTCTTCAAATACCAACATTAGGTATGTTTAAAGTGTAACCCAGGCCAGAGAGTCATGAATAAGCAGTTTGTCTTGGAGAAACCTGGAATTATAAACAAAAGGATACAAAGCATTGTCCAAGGTAAATATTGATATAACTGAAGAGGAACTAGAAAAACTTTTAATGAAGCCAAAAATATTGCATCTGGGGAAGATGTTTCACATTCTTATGATAAACACTCCGGAACCAGAAGACGAAGGGTGAGGGGTAAGAATAGTGTCCTTTAGGTTGAAAAATGGACTTGGAACAAAGACCTTCTCGAATTCCAAACAGTAATACTATAAAAACATGAATATTAATTTTTAAGACCATGTTATTTCTTAAAATAAAAAGCAATCCTCTCTGCCAAACACCTATTCGCCCACAAATATGAGGGGATTAGTGCTCGTATCCTGAAAAAGCTATCCGGTTTATACTGTGGCCAATGCATGGGGGTTTCTTCCTCCACTCCCAGCTGCCCGGAAGTGAAGTGGTGTGGGAACCCCCTCATGCTAGCCAGCTGGGTCTCCAGGAGACTCCTGTCCTTGCCCTGCAATGGCAAGCCTCCTTATTTGCTACCCCCTCCTCCATCAAGGACAGCTAGGGAAGGACTTTGCCCATTCCCCTGGGTTCCCACCCTGCTTCCTCCCAGAATGATGTTCAGGTGGGGTAACCTGAAACTTAGAATAAACACAAGCCCATTATTGCTGCTTAGCGGGAGCCAGTAAGGATCTTGTCGGCAGAAAAGTACCATGGCAACCAGTTCTTCAAAGCGTTTTTTAAAACTACAAGTTGAATTTCATCTGGAAACATCCCAATTACCCAATTAAACTAAGCTACAAAGTCTTTTTAGAATAAAGCTCAGATCGTGAGTGAATAGCTCAAACCCAAACCACTGCTTTCTGATACCCAGAAAATGCGAGCTTGTTGGTACTGTATTCTGGGAGAAAGACGTTTTTCTATTAGCAGGAGGAACAAAAACTTGCACGAAGTCTCAGTACTAAAGTGACATATGACTGTATCCCACTGGGAGCCCTGGGATCTTGTATTTATTTTTCCCACTTAACAGATGGGAAAACTAAGGAGCTGTAAGTAGATTCATCCCAGGGGAGACACAGAAAGAGGTCAGGGTGGGGCAAATGTGGATTTCTCTTGTCCTGTGCTTGTCGTGTGTAACTCCAAGGAGTTGCGGAAGTCGGGCTCCAAGCAGTATAGGTTTCATCTCTCACCCGTCTCATCCCTCACAACCCTCTAGACCAGTGATTTTTCAACTGGTGTGCCACGAGAGGATCTTAGGTGTGCCGTGAAGAGTTTTAAAGATTATTAATTAAATTATTTTTGAAAGAAGTTTAAAGCACGGTTAGGTATCATCTTTTTTTATTCATTTTTTTTTATCAATGTAATTTAAGTGTGCCATGGAAGTTTAACTATAAGTTCAAGGGTGCTATGAGATAAAAAAGGTTGAAAACACTGGTCTAGACCCCTTGCTAACCGTGCAGGTCAGACTTCAAGCGTTTACTACCCAGGCAGTTGTGTTCTCCTGCTGCCGCGGGACGAGTCTATGACAGCACAGGGAAGACCACGGCGATGCTGAAAAACCAAAGCCTCATTGTTTCTTAAGGACTGAATTCTGTCCCTCACCCTAAATTCATACGCTGAAGCCTTAACTGACAGTCCTTCAGAATACGATTGTATTTGGAGTCATATTCTTTAGTGTATGCATCTTTCATCTGTGTTTGGACCTTCACCTTGGACTTCCAGCCTCTAGAACTGTGGGGATAAATGTCTGTGGTTTGAGCACCGAGTCTGTGGTGCTTACCTTGTTTATGGTAGGCCTCGCACACTAACGCACTGCTCTCAGCATGGCAGTCAAGGTCGCCTCAACATCATGGATTAATAGACTTCTCCATTGCACCCTCACTCAGCACAAGTCTGGCACTCCAGCCATACCATGAACTTTCAACAGTATTTCCTGAGATGTTCTCCATCAACCGAAAATTAACTTACCTACATTTGCTCCCCACAAAAGTCTTCCTAATGCCTCAAGGCCCATCCGGCATGAGAGTTTATGGTGCATTCCCCAACCCCTTGCCGGTGTACCCCCAGGACTTGAATGACAACTTGCCCTGTGTCAGGCGGCATAAGAGCATTTCCTGTGCACGGCCTCACTGCTTAACCCACTCCATAAACAAGGAAGCTGAAACAGAGAGGAAAGGCATTGCGCCCACCATACAGTTAGTAGGTGGAACCTCCCCCCGCAGAGCACCTGCAATCCCCCTCTAGGCTGATGCCTGCTCTGTGTTCCCACTGTACTTAGAACCTCAAGAGGAGCATGTCTATTTCACTGTGCTTTCTTTAAAAGTTGAGAGGCAGTAAGTATAGTAGGAAGCCTCTCTGTGCCTTAGCTTCCTCGTCTGTACAATGGGGATAATCTTTGGTTACATACCATAATTTTGTTTTATAAAGACTACATGGGCTACTCCATTAGAAGAACACACTTGGAAAAAGGCCTTGCACAGAGCAAGTTCTTAATGGAAGTTAGATTAATGAGCGACTACTGGTCCCCAAACAAGAATCTCAGCTTCTCCATCCAGGTTATCTGGGTGTCCCCAAACCTGAGGAAGCCTAATGGAGTGCTCTACACAACTTGGGTCTATCAGTATTCAAATACTAATGGAATGTGTTATTTTTCACAGATATCACATGCTGACCATCCCCTTCCCATCACGGTTAAAATAAAAGCAAACCTGCCCTAATCTACCAAGGCACTCTCTGCCCTGGTGTCTTTCTACCTGTGTCACCTCCTTTCTTCCTTTCTTCCTCTCCCTCCATCCACTCCCACCACACCGTGACCACCTTACTTTTAAACATGCCAACCGCACTCCTGTCTCAGAGGTTTTGCTAGAATCTCTCCCTGCTGTAGTTTTCTTAGTACTTGACAGTTTCATGCATGTCTATCTAAGAATATATTTTCTGTCACCCCCATTAGAATGAGAGTTTCATGAAGTCAGGGACTTCATTTGATTTACTACCGTATTCCCCATGTCCAGAATACTGAACAGCACATAGCAGACACTCAGGAAATATTTATTCATGGTTGAATGAATAAATGAACAAACAATTGAATCTCCAAACCCCACAGCAATGCTGAAAGGCAGGTTTTACATGCCCATTTTACAGAGAAGAAAACCAAGGCCCAGCAATAGTAAGTAATTTTCCCACAGGTGCACAATTAGTAAGGGACAGAACTCAAGAATCATCCATGTCTCTCCCATTCCAAGATGCTTTCCACAACACCAGGGTCTCCTAATCATAATGCATTTGTGTGCTACTTTCAAGAGTTTTGCCACCTTCCACATAACACCAGGACTAATATTTACCTAACTTTTATGTCATTTATATATTATGCAAATAGGTATATACGGTAGAGGTACCTTTAAGTATAATTTTATATACCTTAAGTCATTTGAATATTATGCAAATAATTTTATTTTGAAAGAAAAGCAATAATTTCCATGGAATAAATCACACCGAAATAGATATGTATTCATTATAATTCAAAATATTCATCAGTATATTTTGAAGCAGGGATGTGGCTCCTGCATCGGAAAACACTGATCCACATTTCCCGATTCCACATACCCGGGACAGGTCCTGACTGCAGCCACCCTCAGAGTCCCCTGCATGCTCCCGTGCCCTCCTCTCCACTGGCCTTGGCCAGGCAATTTCCGGCTCACAAGTCCTTCTCCTCTTTCATGGGACATTTCCCATTGAGGTAAGGCCAGAAAGAGGCTTCAGATGCCTTTAAGGCCCCCCTGCACACACACACACCCGGCCTCAGGAGCAAGTGTGGGCCCGTGAACACTAGAACTGCCCAACTGAAAGCAAAAGCAAGATGCGGGAGGCAGAAATTAATTGAAAACTTGAGGCTGTCAAGCCACACTGAGGAAAATCTCTCCCTGAGTTAAAGATCAGGAACATAATCAAGGAAAGTGGCTTTTATAAAAGCTTGATTGGTTGATCGAAATCTCCAGTCATCCCAAAAATAATTGCCTGGAAGAAAGCACGGAGTGACCCATCTGCCAGGAGAGGAGCAGCCGGCACCCACAATGGAAGGTGCCACCGCCCGCCGCCCAGGCAATGATGAACTGATCTGTTGAAGGAGGTATATTGCCTCATTATTTTCTGCTCCGACATACATGCATATTCCTTGTGGATGTTAACTCTCAACAACACAGAGGAAGTGTTCGTGCTCTTTGTATCTGTAGCCTTCTCATTTCCACGTCGGTGTTTGATGCATATTCCATCCCAATGCCTCTTGGTGAGGCATGAGGAATGATAAGGAGGACTGCAGGCCCTGCTGTGGCAAAGGTCCTAGAAACAGGACTGTGCTGGGGGCAGGGATCTGGGGCCTCCACATGTCCATCTTCACGGAGCTGCCCAGTCCTGTCCAGTCCCTGGCACCACAGTGGTCCATCAAAACACAAATACAACCTCCCCTGTCTTTCAGATCAAATGTATCATCATCTCTCCATTGCCCGCATGAGAAAATCCTCCTTCCTCAACATGGTATGCCAGGCCTTTCCGTGTCCTCTAGCCACCCCCCACCTCAGCTAAGCTCCTCTCTTACATCTCCCGCAGATCAACTCCAAGCCCTCCGTGTTCCCACTCATCCTCTCACATCCTTGGAACTGTCTGCAAGGTTCCCATTGCCAAAAGGACCTCTTACCTCCTCTTCTCATATCCTTGCTTGCCTTGGAAATTCCTTTCTGTCCCTTAAGACCCTGCTCCGTGAAGCTTTCTCTTACTAGACCCAGCATCTGAGTCTGCTGACTTGTGGAAAAGGTTGCTTAGAGTCCTAGAGAACCTTCCTCCCCACCGTCAGACTCCTTCTCTCTAAGTTCAGCTCATACTCCATCGCATCTCCTCAAGGAAGACTTCCCTGATTTTTCTTTCCTTAGCCCACACAGATCTCTAACTTCCTTGAATTTTTGGTGTGATTTAAACCTGTGCCACATATCTGAACACTTTCTCTCTTCTCTTCTCCTCTCCATCAAAGATTTGAAGAAATGTCAAAATTCTGATCAAGTCATCCTCTTCCAGGAATCTGCCCTGAGGAAACAAGCAAAAAGTGGATCAAAGGTTTATAAACAGGGATGTTCATTGCCTCAGTTTTTATAACAACAAAAAGAAAATAGGAACAACCTAACGATGTCACAGAAGGGAAGTGGTTATATAACGTCTATCTATATAATCATTAGAAATAGTTTCTATAACATGTAAGGACATGGATGTAATACTCATGAAATAACGTTATGTCAAAAATCAAAATCTAAAACTGTGTGCAAAATATGGTCTCAGATTTATAAAGGAGTGTGTGTGTGTGGGTAGTTGATCCTGTGGTCTTAAGAATGTTAATTAATTATGCTTTATTCCACTTTGCTCATCTATTAAATTGGGATAATAATAGCATTGTCCATGTACAGTTACTATAGTGATTAAATTACTTAATATATGCAGAGTGTGTGGAATTACACCTGGCACATAAGTGCTATGGAAGGGCCAGTCATCTTTGTTATAATACATTGAAAAAATATTTTAAGGGATCAAAATATTGCCTTTGCCAGGCAGTCGGACAAGAAATGGTTTGTCTTATACTCTTTACATCTTTCTATTCTTTTTATGTTTTTCAAATTGTATAAAATAAACACATATCACTTTTTAAATCTAAAAAAGATATGATATTTCTAAAGTAATGCATCATTCAAAATCTATTTTATCTTGACTCCCAGCATCAAGGCATGAGCTTTGGGAGTTTTGTTGTTGTTGTGTTGGGGATTTTTTTGGAAAGAGAGAGAGAGAGAATGTCTCATCAGCCAGTCCCCATAGCCTAAGTCTCTATTCTGAAGAAGCACAGTAAAAACCCTTGGGCCCAGCTCGGCACCTGTGGCTCAACGGGCTAAGGCGCCAGCCACGTACACCTGAGCTGGTGGGTTCGAATCCAGCCCAGGCCCGCCAAACAACAATGATGGCTGCAACCAAAAAATGGCCGGGCATTGTGGCGGGTGCCTGTAGTCCCAGCTA
>CAUYRH010007290.1:0-77585 GCA_963574655.1 Perodicticus potto
GTGATTAAGAAAATGCTATGAGGGCTATCTCTCACAGTACGATCAAAATGTTTCTGATTGTATATGAAGCACATTCTGCCCTATGATTGCACCAATGTACACAATTATGATTTAATAAAATTATTTAAAAAAAAAAAAGGAGAAAACAGGACACTGCAGGCTCGTTAAATAAGAGACACAGAAGAAGAGGAAAAGGCAAAGATGTATTCCTTAGTGACTGGGGAAAATTCTACCATCAAGTGAAAAGAGAGATGAAGAAGTGAAAATATCTGGACAAGAGGGATGTTTAACTTGGGATGTCCAGGTTTGAGCTGATAGTGGGGTATGCGTGTGAAAATATTCTATAGGATCTGGGAAGATGAACTTGGAACTAGCGTGTACAGTGAAATATGTTGATAAAGTAATGTAAAGTGTTTCATGAGTGGTGTATAGAATCCCACTTCTTAATTATATAGATACTCCTTAACTATATAAATATTAGACAGATACTTCTTAACTATATAAGGCACTTCTTAACTATAGAGATAAAATTCAAAGTATGTCAAATTCAATTCAAGATAATTAGGGAATGTGTGATGTCCTCCCCTATGTTGGGAATTATTTGTATATTGAAAAACTAGGACAGATTATTTCCACATCATGGAAAATAATCACTGTGATTCCATCGCCACAATTTGATAACACATTTCATTTTTAACATAACTATTAGCAAACCTAATCTAAAAATGCTATTACACTTAACATTCAACATTGCAGTAAATCCATTTATAAAAAATTCTCTGCCATCACCTTTGCTAAAACTGAACAATATTTCTCAGCCTCCATTATCTGCAATAAGATTAAGTTCCATTGTGTCTATTCCAGTTCTCTTACATAGTTATGTATGGCGTTTCTGCTATATCTATGACCCATATGTGTGTAAGCTCACATAACAATGAACAAAACTGTCCAAACAAAAAGTGAATCAAAAGGACATTATTATAACAGCTTGATCGCCTGGTGTTAGCTTCACATGGCAAGTCAGCTGCCTTTTCAGAATTCTTTTCCTGGGGTATCAAATTCCTGATTTTCTTTCATCCTATGCCATGATCCTAAAGTTCTTACCATGTTTTTGTTAACATTTTTGTGCATAATATCAATGAAAGCCAACATGTCAGAAATGAGAATTTTTAATGGTTCATTAGTTGGTTAATCTTAGTTAGAATGGTTTCAGCTGCAAATAATAAAGAGAAAATCCTGATTTCAGCGAGTTCTGAGAAAGCTGTGTATTGGTTCCCATATCTAAAAATCCAGAGGAAGGCATAAAAGCAATAACTCCAGTCCTGTTTCTATGAAATTCCCTTCCCTAAATCCTCTATTGTATATTAATTTCATCCTTAGATTAGTTTCCACATGGTAGAAAAATAGATGTGGCAGTTCTGGGCTTTTTATCTGAAATTTCATTTGACATGATGAAGAGAAAATGTCCCTTTCAGTTGTTCTTTCTTCAGAGCTAGGACATTTCCTTACTAGAAGCCATTAGGAACCTTCTCTCCCTGGTGGCTCATTGACCCAAACTACTAGGTCAGTGACACCAATCAGTAGAATGGGAGAGAAGGTCATTTTTCCCTGAAGCCCATGACTTGAGAGAGGAAAAGAGGGTATAGTTATTTAAGAAAAAGGAGTTAGAAAAAAAGAAAAAGAAAAAAAAGGAGTTGGTGCAAAAGGAAAGGGAGACTTTTAGAGAACAGTAAATTCTGGACAATGCACAGAACAGCAGGCTCTGGCACTTGACATCATTTTTGTTTTTGTAAGTGGGGAATTTTGGGTTGGAGTAAAGGAAGAAAAGAAAACCTGTTAGAGAGCTCTTTTAGTTACCCACCCTCACATTCGCCTTAGTTTTTTGCTCGAGACATTTCCTCCCACCATTGGTTGAGCTTGTTGGAAGTTATCTTCGTGTAAGTAACAATCCTGCAAGGTAAATATCCCTCACTCATTTTATTCATGAGAAAACTGAGGCCCGGAGAAGTTATATTTCACAAAGTTATCAGACTAATAATTGATGGAGTCACAATTCAAATGATGTCTATCTTATTCCAAAAGCCATGTTATTTTCAGTATATGAAATGGTTTCTCAATTCCAAATGCCCACTGTTTTTGTTTTGTTAATAAATATTATTTCTAGAGCTGCTGTAGGTTCACAGTAAAATTGAGCAGAAAGTGCAGAGAGTTCTAATACACCCCCAGCTTTATACACCTGCTATCTACTATACCGTTAACATCCCACAACACAGGGGCACATTCATTACAGTTGGTGAATCCATGTTTACATCATTATCACCAAAGAGTATTGTTACACTGGAGTTGTTCTTGGTGTTACTCATTCTAGGAGTTTGGCTAAATGTAAAATGACATGTATCCACTATTACAGCATCTTTCCGATAACTTTCTGCCCTGAACATCCTCTGTGTCCTGACTACTTAGCCCTCCCACCCCTCTAGCCCTGGACAACCACTGATATTTTCACTGGGTCCACAGTTTTGCCTCTTCCAAAATGTCATATAGTTGGAATCACACAAGGTGTAGGCTTTTCAGTTCCTGCATGTCTTTTCACAGGGTGACAGCTCATTTAGTGATGAGTCGTATTCCATTGTCTGGAGGTACCACCAATTATTTATCCATTGACCTACTCAAGAACATCTTTGTTGCTTCCCAGATTTGGCAATTGTAAATAAAGTTGCTGTAAACACCCATGTGCAGTTTTTTATGTGGATCTAAGTTTTCAAAGCCACCATGATTTTCAGTCACTTTCAACCCCAATCTAAGGAATTTGTTGATCCCTTAGAACGACAATAGTGGTCACAAAGATTTCCTACAGCCTTGCCTCAGTGGAGTTTCCCAGGGCTATAGAGAATTCCCTAGATAAAAAATAAAATGTTTGAAATATAGATTTGAAGCTAATATTTTATGATAAAATGTGCATAAAGTCTACACAAATGTTTAATCTGGACTACTTGATATAAATGAAACTCCAAAAATATTTTATAAACACAATATGAGGAATGTTACTAATAAAAATTATTGTTCATCTTTCTTCAGTTAATAGAAATGAAAGTATCAACACCAAATGAAAATGACACAGGGGAACTATTTCCTAGGAATTACATATCTGTACATGATTCATTTTTGGCACATATTTTAGATTGAATTAAAAAAAAAAAAAAGGAAAAGGCCAGGGAAGCAAATCCATTACCCTCACGGCCTTAGGTCCTGTGCTCCTATGAGGAAAGGGAAGGAAGGGTATGACAATAGTAGACTTAGAAATACAATTAATTCCAAATCATAAATTCCACTGAGGGCTTACTGTCCAAGATAAGCCAAAACAGTAATTTTAAAATAAGGACGCAAAAAGTAAATTCTATTTTCAGTACAATTTTAGGAATTTAATTAGAATCAGATGAATTTATATTGAACATTTCTATGAATTCTTATTGATAAGAGTTTGTGTGACTTTTAGATCATTCTTTCCATTGTGACTAGTAGAGATGGGGCTAAGAATGTTCTGTAGGAAAAGTATCCGCACAAACCCTAATGAGTGATCATTTCAAAGTCACTGTTTACAACGGGTAGCCTTGCCAACTGACTGAAGGGACCCTGGATATGAAAGTTGGGTCTGGGGGAAGAGTGAGAAAGGAAGAAAGGAAACTAATGGTACCCTAATTAATAACAACGTGAGACACAAACTTCACAATGACTAAAGAACTGGTAAGCAAAAATTGTTTGCTTTCTCCTTATGGACTTAAAGCAGAGATCAGTCATGTAACTCTAATGCCTGAAGGGACCTGGCAGATAACAAGGCAGAAACTTGGGAAAATTGGGAAATCGAAGGAGGCAACCCTGACTCAGCTTCGGCTGATCATTGGTCTGCAGAAATAAAAACGCAGTGTGTTGAGGGGGAAACATCAGGAATCATCAAATTTTATTTGATTTTTAAAATGCTATGGGGTCAACTAGCTGGACTTCATGCCAGATCTAACTCACATGGCATCATTTTACAAGCCCTTGTGTATCCTCTACTATCTACCTAACAATTAACAACTACTTTCATAAGACAGTCAGAAACAAAACAGTCCAGAAGATCACAGCAATGAGACCTTTTTTTTTTTAATCACAGTACGATTGGTGTCCAATGGCTTGAACATACTTGGAGTATACAATTCCTCAAGTTGTGTGGGTGTATACACCTATGAAACCATTATTACAATCAAGATATAGTGAAAATACCCATGAATCACAAGTTTTTTCATGTCCCTTTGGAATCTCATCCTCTGATTCCTACCTCCCTCTCCTTACCCCTGTTTCCCAACCACCACTCACCTGCTTTCAGTTATTTTCCCAAATTTTCCATAAATAGAATAATATCAAAGGTATATGTAATAGTTTTCTGGGGCTGTTGTAACAAAGGACCCCAAATTGGATGACTTAAAACAGAAGGAATTTATTCTCACACTGCTCTGGAGGCTAAAAGTCTGGAATCAAGGTGTCTTCAGGCCCAGCTCCCTCTAAAGACTCTAAGGAAGCAGTCTTCCTTGCTTCTTCTAGCTTCCTTGCTTGCCAGCAATCCTTGGCAGTTTTGGCTGGTGGCAGCAGAACTCTATTTACTGGCTCTGCCTTCACATACCTTTCTTCCTTCTATATCTTTAGTACCCTCAAATCTCCCTCTCCTTAAATAATGCCAGTCACTGGAGTTAGTGCCCACTCTAACCCAGTATGACCTCATTTTAACTTAATTACATCTGCAAAGACACTACCTTGAAATGAAGTCATATTCACACAGAATGGCATTAGAACTTCAGCATATCTTTTGGGGGGGACACAATTCAACCACAAAAATATTAACAATATTTTTAATTTTTGTTGGTTTCTATCATTTGACAATTATTTTAAGGTGTATGTGTATTGTATGTATGTGTCGATAATTCATTCCCTTTCTAACAGACTAATATTCCAGTGTATGGAGGGATATACCACAATTTATCAATTCAGTTGTTAATGGATATTTGAGCTGTTTTCAGTTTTGGATTATTACAATAAAGTTGCTATGAACATTTGTATACAAGTGTATGTATTTGCATAAGCTTTCATTTCTCTTGGGTAAAGACCTAGAAGTGCAAAGGCTGAAACATATAACAGATGTATATTTAACTTTATAAGAAACTGTCCAACTCTTTATCAAAGTAATTGTCCAATTTTACGTTGTCACCATCGGGTGTATGAGAGTTCCATTTCCTCACCAACACTTAGTATGGTCAATCTTTTGATTTTAGCCGGTCTAGCACAGTAATATCTCATTGTGATTTGAATTCTCATTTCCCTAATGAATGATAATAAGTAACTTTTCATGTGATTGTTTTTCATTTGAATATCTTATTTGTAAAATCATCTTTTCAAATCTTTAGCTCATCTTTTGAGTTGCCTGTTTTCTTACAGGGTTTTATTTGTTTTTTTAATATAGTCTAGATATAAATGATTTGTCATACATGTGCTGTACAAATATTTTTTCCAAAAATATCATGTTTATACCATAAACATATACAATTTTTGTTTGTCAATTTAAAAATAATTTTTTTAAAAGTGATATTTCAAGAAAGACTAGAACAAACCTTTATTTTAGGGCTGACTATTCTCACTACTGTGACTTTTCTGAATACTCTTTCCCTCTGTCCTGTGAATTCTGATTTTTTACAGTCTGGTGGGTAGGATCAAGCTCTTTTCCTGGCAACGTGTGAATGCCAGGTTTAATTACCTCTAATAATTTTTGGATGGCTCTTTCCTTGAACTCAAGTAGTTTCCTCACACACATGAGTTAATTAGTAACTCTGATGAATACTTGAGGGGGCCCTCTGCAAATTTCCAAGATTCTCTTACAGTGCAGCTCTCTCCTTTCTCTTTGGCACAGTCCTATAAACCTCAATCTCTCCGGACTCCCAGCAGCTTTTCCTCAATGCAATGAGTCTACTGTCTTTGCCTCAATTTCCCTTTTCTGAATCAAGACTTGGAAAGTCTCTCAGGCAATAAAACAAATAATAGCAGGGCAAATATCATGTCTCCCCTCTCTTAGTGATCACTACAGTTTATTGCCTGAAGTCCATTGCCTTGAAACCATTGTTTTATGTATTTTATTTTTTCTTGTTTTTATTTAGCAAGAAGACAAATTCAATCTCTGTTATTGTACCTTGGTTGGAAGTAGAAATATAGTGAGAAGATATTGAAGGAAATAGATTTGAAAATTTCATATAATTTCAAGAGAGAAAAATCCCCCAAATCTTCCTGTGCCCCTTCCCCTTCAGTGGGATCTAACATTCTAGCAGTCATTGTAGACTAATTTTCTTGCCTCTCTAGTCCCCACCTTCACCCTGCAACCAGAATATCTTAGCCTTAGGGACATGTACCATTAGGAAAAGGGGCCTAGGATGCTGGACCGAGATCCTACTTGTCTATACAGGGATTGAATTGTTCTGAAACTTCAGTAAATATTCACCCAGCACAGAAGTTTGGAATTGAGGATGCAAAATAAGGATTAGGACCTGTCATATCTCTGTGAAGGCTTCAACTTTTTGAGTGTGTTTTTTTTAATACTAGCTCTGGCCTGTATGCATGATTTTAAGGTGCAAATTCTTTTAAGAGGAGAATTTAGGAGGAACATATGCTAAAATCTCCCTTGTCCTAATATATTTTAGAGTAAGCAACCCTTAATTGCTTTACTTAATTTCTCCCAGAACAGAATGAATTCCTACATACAGGCAGAAGAAGCTGTGGTAAAAGCCACAAGTTCCTAAAGTTAAACTCATGTGTTTAGTCTAAGGTTGCTGAAACTTCACATTTAGAGAGCAATGTTTCCTGGCTCTGTAAAACATGTTTATCCTTAGAGCAAAACAATTAAAGAAAAAGAATATGATTTGCATGGTATGTGGATTGATTTGCAATGCATTTCTAATGCAATGTTTCCATTATGTACCACTGAATTGAAGATCTAGTAAAAAAGTTAATGCTTGCAACTAACCAATTTCTCTGCCTTCTTCAAACTTCACTCTGACTTCCTTTGTAGAGGAAGTGTCTCTTTAAATGGAGATTCATTTTTACTTTTTCAGTAAGTTAATTCCTTTGGCAAAAAGCCAAACAGGAAATAAAATAAATAAAACTATACACTTATATTACCTTATTTGACTCCGGTGATATCAGACATGTTGATAAACTTTATGGGAAAAGCATGAAGCCCTGATGCCAATACTTAAGCTTAAATGCTCTTACTCTACCATTTTACATTAATAGAATTTAGTTCATATCCTTCAAACATATGCATACGACTTAAAATAAATTCTCATTTCATTAACCATCACCACCACCAACAACAACAAAAATCCTATCAGAAACTCAGCATAACAGCTGCAGCCTCTTTTTCCTTCCTTCCAACAGTCCCATTTGTCTTCCCCTGAATGTGGGAGACAGGCATGGATGTCAAATAATAATCTGCAAGAGATATCTGAACTTTTCTACATGGAGCATGGTGTTTGATGTGCCAAAGAGCCTTATATCTCTGGAGTATCTTCTGTTCTGTACTGAAATTCTCTCCCATACCTCTTGAGTATCTTCTGCTCTGTACTGAAATTATCCCTCTGGGTAAGCCTTGATTTCCCAACCTCACTGAAACACAGATGCAATAATTAAGTAGTTTAAGATCCCCCAAACATGGAAGGGTAGCTTCTGCCTATGATTGAAGTAGAAAAATCTTCACTTTGCTCTAGGAAATCAAGGCACTATAGGATCTCCTAGATCCTAGCACTATCTGCTCGTAGCTCCACTTCTAAAACAGCTGTCTATGTTCCCAGTCCTTCATTCAGCAGATATTCATTGTGTATCTGTTACATGCTAACCATTGTGCTAGATACTGGACTCAAAAGAAAATAACTTAGAAAAGGCCTCTGATGTCATAGAGAGCAAAAGAATGTGAGAAAAAAATAAGCAAACAAATAAGCAGAGCTATTGGACCCATTAAAACAACAACAAAACACCAAGGTAAGAGCCTTCTCCTAACTAAAAGGGCAGAAAAGGCCAAGAAGATCCTGTACTCCCCTAGACAAGCCTCCAGTTTCTTCTTGAGGCCTCTGGCCTCCTAGACATCAGATTTTACGGACCTTCCCTACTGTGACACACCTGTTATTGCCCCATAATTCCTCCGTGTTGACCGCAACCCCTAAGGATTCTTATTAAAAAGGTTCTCCTATTACGGATCCTACCTTCTGTTAGTGACCAGTACTCCAAAAACCCCATTAGCCTTATCATACTATTCTATATAGAAATTGCCATGGGGTGTCTTCCCAGCCAGGGTTTAGATTTGTGTTCAAAGTATGCTTGTAGAAGAAAACTAAGAAAAGAAATGGGGAGAAAGAAACTGATGTTTCCCAATTCCTGACTTCATTCTTTTTTTTTTTTTGAAGCCTGACCACCTTGCTGGTGTTGGAATGTGAGACACTTATAATACTTCAAAAAGAAAACATAATCTTGTTCAAGTTACTTTCTGCTACCTACAGTCCAAAAATATTACCCATAATGTACCTCCATTCTTATTTCTATTTAATGTCAATGCTGAGCTAGGGACCCAGTGACTTAATATAATGATGAGTGACCACATTTAGATAGGTTTCTACCTACCTTGTCATTTCTTAAATGTTGATGACTTATACTGTTTTCCAAACACTATATTGGCAGGATCTAGCCTTCAAATTTTCCAACTGCTATTTATGTCATATCCTTCATCTGATGACTTTGCCCAATGATAATAATGTGTCCATACTCCTGGTTCTGTTATGTTTGCATGTTTTTATTAATATTCACTTTGACTTTAGAGTCTTGCTGATTTTTTCCCTATAAGTATTTTGACAAACCTCCCATATTTGCTTGAATATTATTTAAAGTCTTTAAAGACAGCCAGGTGCCTGTAGTCCCAGCTACTTGGGAGGCTGAGGCAAGAGAATTGCTTAAGCCCAAGAATTTGAGGTTGCTGTGAGCTGTGATGTCACAGCACTCTACTGAGGGTGACATAGTGAGACTCTGTCTCAAAAAAAAATAAAAGAAAGTCTCTAAAGAATTCTATGTAGCAAAATACTCACACTTGATTCTTTGATTAGTAATAATGTGTGAAAGAAATGTTCCCACTTGCTAATTTAGTTCAGTATGTTCAGTAGCTATAGTAGAATACATAATTTTAATCTCATGTAGAGATAAATACACAAGAGCAAAATCAGAAATAGGCACTAAAACTTTTCAGGAAAAGAGGCACTGGAAACTATTTCACAAAAAGAAGTTTATGATCTCTTCCTGGTGAGAACAAGATTTTCTAAGAACTCAAATTTTCTTTCAATAGTAGCCATCATTATTCCTATTTATACAGAACAATTTCAATAGAAAAAAAGAATGTTGAAAACCAACAATTGTTGGAAAGATTTGGAGTTTTAATTCTCTTTCTTTCTTTTGTAGTATGAACAAACGATCTTTTGTTGCCATGTCTAAAATGATTTTAATAATCCATCTACATTTGATTTAATTATGCAAATAAATGTTTTTAATTAAAAAATAAACCACATTTAGACAAGTGTTGGGTAATGGAAACCCTAATTTCAAGTACAGACAGTCCCTGGCTTACAATGGTTCACTTAATAATTTTTCAACTTAACAATGGTGCAAAAATGATGTACATTCAATAGAAGCCAGGCCTATGCAACCTTCTGTTTTTCGGTTTCATTGAAGTATTCAATAAAGTACATAAAATACTTAATACTTTATTATAAAGTAGATTTGTGTTAGGTAATGTTGCCTCAACTGCAGGCTAATGTAAGTGTTCTAAGCATGTTTAAAGTAAACTAAGTTAATCTATGATGCTCAGTAGAATAGACATATTGAATACTTTTTCAACTTACTATATGTTCAATTTACCAGGAGGTAACTCCATCCAAAGTAGGAGGATATCTGTATATTTTAAAAAGACTGCTGGAGTTGTGATATGCTTATATTTTGGTGTTCAGAACCCACGATAGTTGTATAATGAAAGAATCTAGTCTAGCATAACCATTCAGTATCTCTAAATGGGGTTGCTATTTTTCAAAGCATTAGACTAGCCAATTTAATTCTCTAATATAACTACTATATATCTAAATAAGATTGCTATACTCCAAGTATCAGAACCACCCATTAGTCATTTACCCCATTCTCATTGAAATGCTCCTTGACACACTGGGCTGAGACCCTGGCAGACATATCTCTGCTGTGTAAATCTGCCTACTTGAACATGGTTGATTGGATCAGGAAAATAAACTAGAGGAAAAAAATCAAGAATGTAATTTAATTTATATCAGAGCTATATTGTGTACGTTTATTTTTTCTTGGAAGATCTTAAAATCTCTACAGAACAGCATTTGATAGGATGATGAAGTTTTCAAGCATAGGTTTATGTATCCTAAATTATTTTTTGTATTGCCTACAGAGCATGTTATAACCCTTCCTAGAAACAATATATATTTTTGATTTGGATTTAAATAAAACTTCATATTATATGGTAATGATAATCCGTCTTGCCCCCCCCAAATTCATGATGCATTTGAGTGTCTAAAATAAAAATTTATAAAAATAAAACTCAATTATGTACAAATTTCTTAAAGAGGTACTACATGTTTGAGGTTTGCTTTTAAACAAATCACAGTCTTTTGAAATTTTAGAATGTACTCCATTCATTCAACAGATACTACTTGAGCATCTTTACTGAGCAATATTTAAATAGGGTTAAAGCAGTGATCAAAATGTATGAAAACTCTGCCTTCAGAGCAGTTACACACCAGCAAGGGGCAGGGAGAAGTGGCAAAAACAAACAACTAAAGTATAGTTCATCAGATGAAAACAAGTGTCGTGAAGAAAAATACATCAAGAAAGGAGTATGGTCCACCTTCCACGCACCTTCTCCACAGAGAAACTTTTGTGCCCTGATTCAAAACTGAGTGTGATTTTATTTTACAAATTTGTAAGAGAAACATGACAGAAACCTTAATCAGTTTAAGATCTAACAGAACACACAGCTATTTAGAGACTTAGAAGAATGTGCCAAGGAAATACTTATAAAACTTTAACAAAACTTACAAATAGCTCCTATAAATAAATGAATAAATAAATAAACAAATAAGCAAGCTTTACTTATTTTGCACTAAGATTGTCCTTCACACTCATCTCCACAAAGCCACATCTGACCTCAACAGAACAAAAACTCACATAGACACACAGGGAGAGAGATCTCTAAAAGCAAATACATTTCACCAACACACTAGAATCACTCATAATAAACTACAGAAAAAAGAGGTCTCAGAACTTTATCCCTTGGTCTTTTTTTTTGAGACAGAGCCTCAAGCTGTCACCCTGGGTAGAGTGCCATGGCATTACAGCTCACAGCAACCTCCAATTCCTGGGCTCAAGCGAGTCTCCTGCCTCCACCTCCCAAGTAGCTGGGACTACAGGCGTCCGCCACAACGCCCGGCCATTTTTTGCTTGCAGCCGTCATTGTTGTTTGGCTGGCCCAGGCTGGATTCGAACCCGCCAGCTCAGGTGTACGTGGCTGGCGCCTTAGCCCATTGAGCCACAGGTGCCGAGCCTATCCCGTGGTCTTATTTTTTACACCAACACATTTCTCATAAAATATGCTAGGACCCATTACAGTTTACAAAACACATCTAATCCTCCAGCAAGCTTTTAATAGGGTCATCTTGTTTCACACTATAGTTATGGGCATTCACTTCCCATCACCCTGACACACTACAAGTTCAGTAAGGGCATAGATACTTACTGAAAGAATATTTTAAAATATTTAACAATTTTTCAGTGACTTCTTGAGTAATACTTGTCTAATAACATAATAGTTATTACTTTACTAATTACCAGATTTTTGAGAATTAATAAAATTCTTAAAATATGATGTTTCACCATATTTAGAAGACAAACATAGACTTCTATGTGGTTGAAAATATGGAAAACTGCAGCTTAAAATGTTCTTAGGAATAATTAACTCCACTTTCTTTTAAGAGGAGAAAGTTGCAAACCAAAGAAATGAAGTGATTGCCCCGAGACTACTCAGCTCCTCAGTAGCCAAACAGAGCTCAGTTGTAACTATCCTGCCATTCAAATCACATCTCTTTTGCTAAAACTTAGTAAGTGCTCTAAATCTTAAAACTTGATACTCTGAATTATGGTCTAGCAAACAAACTGAATCTTTTAAAGATTTGGGTAAAATATCCTCAGAATGCTCAAATCTGAGAATGTATATCATATTTACTCCACGGGCACCATTAGTTTTACCATGGCTGAACAGCAGCTTTTAAATATCCTCCGCCAAATCACATTTAACAGAAGCAAACTCATCTTTGCCTTCAGCTGCCCCTAACCTGGCCTTGGTACACTCATTGTCTAAGATGAAGACATTTCGGTGGATGTTGTAGTAGCTATCAGCAAAGAACATCTAATTCTGAAATCCAAAGAGCTAATTCAGCCTTAAGGATGAGGTGTTTTCTTCTGTTGTCCTCCAGGTTTGACCCAACCTCAAAGAGGACGAGATTAATCATGGCGAGTCAGCTCTTGCGTGGCAGGCAACAAAGGAGCTGAAAGTTGAGTACGGATGGAACTAAAAATTCTGTATGAGAAAGATTAGAAAAAGTTCTTTTAAGACCATGGAGTCCATGTGGAATTTACAATAGAGATTTTCATCAAGGATTACATCCTTGCATCTTGCCAGAGGTAAATGTAGAATACAAATGTTTTTCCCAGTAGAGGTCATAGAAATGTCCTCAATATTCTGTCTCATTCAACCAACCGCAGTGCTGACCAGGAATGTACATTTATTGACAAGGGAGCTACTTGAGGGAAAAAAGGAAAAATTCCAGCATTTTCCCAAACCTTTAATAATGTGATTAAAATACATTTTAGATAGAAAAACACTTCCAGTAGCAAATTTAAAAAATCAAGGCACAGTTATATGAAATGTTAGCTGACCTAAGGTAATGTTTTCTATAAAGATACCCCTATCTATCAGGCCCTTTGTATTTTTCAAATTGTAGAGGAAAACAGAGCACCCAAGTTCTGATCCTAATAAGTTACACTTAAAAGTAAAAAATACTGCTTTCTCCTAAAATATATTGTACTTAATTACTCAATTATGTCAGGAAAAAACAACATGCACATATGTTTTGTATCTGCATGAACCACTACGGTAGCCACTAGCTACTTGGGGCTACTGAACACTGAAAATGTGGCCAGTATAATTGAGGCACTGAATTTTTAATTTTCGTTAATTTCAGCTCATTTTAATTAGCCTCATGTGAGTAATGGCTTCCATATTGGCCAATGCGGTCTGCATAAATGTAGTCGCTTGATCCTCATAGCCACCTCAAGGATACAAACACAGGAGGCTTGTGAACTGTAACGGAATATATTTTTGTACCTCTCAGAAAAAGCTCAACGATTCGCGACTTTCTCTTGGAATTTATGGTTAACGAATGGACTAATGCTTAGCTATTATGAGACAGCATGAATCACCTTAAGGTGGTGAACATGAATCTGCTTTCCTGAGGACTTGAAAGGTAAAAAGACGAAATAAATAAATGAACATGTCTCCCTTTTCAGGTTAGGCTTTCTCTTTTGTTAAGAATGACTTTTCAATAGTCTCTTGTTGGGTAGCAGTCAGGCTGAAAAGGCGTTTACTTCTTGGTCTCATTGAAGACAGGTGGAGGGTAGTGAAGTATGAGATTCTGGGGCCACAACTCTTCTTCTTCCCCCGTATCTCATACGTGGAACTGGAGGGACATTCATGCACAGACAGAAATGCTCTGCTAAGGGAGGGAGGCCGCTCAAAATGTGGCAACTCGTATGAGAATATATTGTGTTAAGCTCAAGGCCCAGTACAAGGTAACTTTTTAGTGTCAAAAAATAAAATGGTACAAGGCAAGTATGGAAGATCTTATCACAGACATATATTTTTAAAAGCATCAGGTTGTCAGAAACTTGCCAAGAGGAAACAAATATCACACTCAGGAAAAATCTTGCCAAAAATTCACACAAAGTTAAAATATCTGCAGACACAATTTTTTTTTCTAGTAGCACTAAATGTAACCTGAGAGTCATGTAAATTCAAAGTTAACCCTATCTGAAGGGTCATTCCTGGGTATGTGTCTTAAGAGTATTTTAAAAGGAAGCACAAAACAGATATAAACATTACTTTTAGGTGCTGTCAAAATTTAGATTTAGAAATTTATTAAAACCATACATGAAGGATAAATAAAAAACCTGATGTTTTGAATTCATAGTTTTTATAATCACCCTTTTTATTCCCATAGAATGATCAAAAAATCAGTAAGTAAATACTTCTTACCTAAAACAGTATTAGTTTAGTAAGAATAATTTGGAGAAAGAATTCCTGGTAATTTCAAGTGGGATCCACTTAGAAGCAAAGGAAAGAGTTTCTACTTCCAAAAATATGATACGAATTACTTTTTCCTCAGTGACCAAATTTCCTAGATGTGATTTTGACAGCCCCGACAGCTTGTTAGAATAACAAAAGCATCACCAAAGATCTAGAGACCTTAACACTTTCCCCCACAATTGCCAAGATTCATCTAAATTTTCAAGATGGTAACAGCCTACATAACTTCAGAGCTTAGCTTTATGAATTCAGTTAACACTGGACAAATCATTTTCTTACTGAAATATCTGTACTTGAGAAAAATATGCATCCCGTAAAGAAAATTAGAATCAAGTGAGCAAATTAAAGATGCTTCTATAACTTCCAACTTAGATTTTTACTGCAGTTACCATTTAAATTAAATCTGATGTTATTTGGTTTGAAGTATTTCTCCTGGACTTATTTACCACTCCTTTTTAACTCCCATCATTCTCAGCATACCCATTATAAAATAAATTATAACAAAATAAAATTGATAAAATTGGTGATATGCAATTAAAATATTACCGAGTGAGAGCAGATTGAACGACGTGTGAGTTGTGTGGTGAAAGAACAAGATACTCAGCTTCCAGGCTAGGTACACATTGTTCCCCCAACTGCCTGTGTAGACTGACCTTAACCACTCATGGTCTGCTTTCTCATATTAAAGGACGAAATCAGATTCCATAAGTTATTTTTAAACTGACCCTTTTCAAAGTAGTAGAGTTCTGAGGAAGCATCTCATTGGGGGCCCTCCCAAAAGAGATGACCTTGCCCAAGGTGATGGCTACCACCCCAATCAGAGTGGGTCTACAGTTATCAGCCCTATCTACTGGGAACCTATCAGACTTTGCTTGTGCATAGTTTTCCTGTGCCTATAATAATTTCAAAAACTATTAAACTAACCCCCTCACATCTTCTTTTGTCCCTCCCTTTAAAAAGAGGAGAATTAGTTATATGTTTTAAGGGTCTCTGCTGTAATTACCTGATACCATTCAATTATCTCCACTAAAGAGTAATGCCCCTATTTCTTTCTATGGCTGCCTTGCCGTGTGTTTATTGTTGTTTTAATCCAGATAGCGCCTGCACTTTTACAGTGCTTCAGAGAATGTGCTCTGAATACCATGAGGTAATCCCTAAGACTAGAGCAGATGGTGCCTCCCTCACGAGCTCTGACTCAGCGTTGTTGTGTCTGCTGACCTGGCCTAGCAGGTCCCAGCTGACCAGGCTGACACTAGGAAAAATAGTAACAGCATCATAGGAAAAGATGCAGAAAAGATACACAATAATCCACACACAATGCAAGAGAAAGGAAAAAAATATATAGGAGTAATCAGAAAGTGTAGGAAGTTCCCAATTTTAAAGCTGGATCCAGAAATCAAAATTAAATTTACACAGAGACGGCAGAGAGGCCCTGATGGCTGAGGAAGGGCTATGAGTTGGAAGCTCTAACGAGCCATTTCTTTACACAAATGGAACTTCCAGCTATCCTTTGATACATGTATTCTAAAGATCTAGTAGCAGGAATCTTTTTTTTTTTTTGTGAGACAGAGCCTTAAGCTGTCACCCTGGATAGAGTACTGTGGCATCACAGCTCACAGCAACCTCCAATTCCTGGGCTCAAGCGAGTCTCTTGCCTCCACCTCCCAAGTAGCTGGGACAACAACAACAACACCTGGCCATTTTTTGTTTTTGGTTGCAGCCATCATTGTCGTTTGGAGGGCCCGGGCTGGATTCGAACCCACCAGCTCAGGTGTACGTGGCTGGCGCCTTAGCCCATTGAGCCACAGGTGCCGAGCCATAGTAGCAGGAATCTTGATGAAAATTATCTAAGATTTAAATGTCTTCACAAAATGAGGTGGGCAAAATAAAAAAAAGAGATCTCAAATAGGAATTGTCTTGACATTCACATTTAAATACATTCAATGACATTTTCAGAATTTCTTAACCTCGTATTTGTTTATAGAAATAGCAGCATTGTTTATCATGTTTAGGTGGCTGATCTAATACAGCTTTATTGAAAACATTCTAAAAATTTAGGCTGGGTAAGTTATAGAAGTTCCCTGAATGTGAAAAAATGCCCAGGCTGGTCAGTGCCAGAATCATTTATATGTTGCTGCTTAACCAGCTACTCCAAATCATAATGACAAAAATCTAAGCATAAGTCAAACACCATTTTATTTGCTCACAGCTCAGTGGGTCAGCAGTTTAGGCTGGCTGAGCAGGACAGTTCTGTTGGTTTTGCCTGGGGTCATTCCTGTGGCTGCAGGCAGTAGGCAGCTCAGCTGACACATAATGTTCTACAGCCGCTTCACAGAATTTACAGACACAGTTGGCGGTGGGTGCTGCCTGGCAGCTGAGCTGGGTGTTTCCAGGTGGTGTCAGACTCCATGGGCAGCAGCAGCGTGCGGAAAGGATAGGAACAAAAACTGCCCAGGTCCAGAAGTCACACCATTCTGCCACATTCTTTCAGCAAGTATGAAAGTTCCAGGGATAGGCAAACAGAATCTACCTTTCCATGGGAAGAAGAGAAAAGTCACGTAGCAAAGGATCTTGGGTACAAGATGGGGGAGATTATCAGGCCTCCTGTCCTTATAAACAATTCCTCTTGAACATACTTTTCCTCACTCCTACCTGAATGTCAGCTCCCAATGAAGTAACACGGCATTTAAAGAAAAGGTGCTGATCTAAGTCACTCTGGAAAGTAATGCTTTGACTGGAAACCACAAGACGAAAGACTAAAGGACAATTATGCAAACACTGTTCTCAGCTTGATCAGCACATTCAAAACCCACACATATACAGGGAGACATATCTATGCGTCTATAACACGGCATTGTAGGGATGAAAAATGAAAATAAATACGCCAAAAGTAAAAGTACAACAGAAAACCTTTGCCAACAGTTCTCTGCAGTGCCCATTAGGCATTTCTGATAGAAATGTACACATGTATTTTATTTATGTGTGCATTTATTTCCTTTGTAAAGTAAGATTAATGATGTACAAGCTGTTCAAAAATCTACTTTCTTCATGAGAAATATTTATGATGCTTAATCATTAAAGTTCCATGATGGCGTAGGCCTCTTCCAAGTACCTGAATGTACTTTTTTCTCAAACATTGCTCCAAGATTATATAAACCTTAGGCCCCCACAACACCCAGATACACCTCTATTTCCAAGTGACTAAATGTATTAATATATCTGCATTATCATTTTAAGTGCTAGAAAGTATCACAGTATCTTGCTGAGTAATGGGACTGTCTTTTTTTTTTTAACCTTAGACAGATGTCCAGGTTTCCCAATACTTTGGAATATTACCCAGGACGTCAGCTTGGTATTGAGTTAGCATCCCTCTGAGATGCCTTCTTGGTGCCCTGAAACCCCACGCCCAACCCAGTCTCCTTGCCTCTCCTCACCCTGGTGCTCTCAGCCTCTAAAGATCTTGGGGGAGAACAGAGAAAATTTGGGATGATAGAAAATAAATGCAGATTATTGAAGAGACATCAGAGGAAGATTTTTATTATACAGTATTACAACAATCACTTATTAATAAATTAGCATAAAATGTTTACACTGTGCAAATGTAACTCTCCGAGTAACAGTATAAAGGGAAACAGTAGCAGATCTGAGACCCCTGTTGTGGCAGTTGCAACCCAGAGGCAGAATATACCTTGCTACGGAGGGATGTGGTGGCTCAGGCTGGAATCCTAGCAATATGGGAGACCAAGGCGGGAGGATTCTTGAAGTCAGGAGTGGAGACCAGCCTGAGCAAGAGTGAGATCCTGTTTCTACCAAAATTAGAAAAAATAAACATGGGCATGGTGGTGGGCTCTTGTAGCCCCAGCCACATGGGAGGCTGAGGCAGGAGGACTGGTTGAGCCCAGGAGTTTGAGGCTGCAGTGAGCTAGGATGACATCACAGCACTCTAGCCCAGGTGACAGAGTAAGACTCTGTCTCAAAACAAAAAGGAAAAGAAAGGCACACCAAATGCCACCTTTTTATTTTCTCCTGTGAAAATACAGGGGCTTCCTCATGATGTAGGAAGCAGAGAGAAGGTCAGTATCAGCAGACATACTTTATACATTGAAGTATGCAGAAGGTAGACAGAGGGGTTAGAAAAAGCGAAATAACACCAGCAGCATGGGCGGTGGGACTGAGCTTGGGAACGAAGCTCTGTACCTCACTAGCCAGACGCTAGATACACCAAAGGAGTTGAAAGCTCTTGGCAATCTCATGACAGAATGACAGCCAGTCCCAACACAAACTGGGAGGAGCAAGAGGGGATTAAGACAACTACAGACAGAAAAGAGTGGCGATCAAACAAAGAGAAAACGCATTCATGGATCTTGTGTTCGTGTGGCACGGTGAAAACTCCTGGGCTCAGACACCATCTTTCCAGCTCAATGGCTCTGTGACCTTGAGTAAGTCACGTCACCTCTAGGTCCATAATTTCCTTACATGGAAAGTGAGGACTGTGTACCTCCCTTGCTTTACAGAGTAAGTATTCAGCACAATGCCTACTACATAGGGTTTGGCCATGAGGTGTGGCATTATTTAAACTCACGTTTACAGATCTAAAATGAATTGTTCCTTCTCTCTCCCTGTCTCTTCAACCCACCCTCTCCTTTTTTCCAAGCCTCAAATGATTCCTCTGGTTTCTCAATCTCTCCCTTCTTCCAGGAGAGCAATTGCGCTCTTTTCATCTATTCCAGGCTTTAAAAAGACAAACTGTTCAGTAATTCTGAGCATAGGCTTACTCTTAGATTTATTGACAACAGCTGATCTCTTTGTTCCTAAAGATGTAATTGCAGGATTTTGTCTTACAAGTACAGACGGCAGCTCTTGTACTAAGAGATATAATCCCGCCTGGATACTGTTGGCAGATAATGGGTCACTCTCAGTTCACTCATAGTCACCGCTGCTCCCTTACGAGTTCTGGAACAAGAAAGGACAACTGTCTACTCATCTCCACGGAGGCAATCAGATGTTTGAGTTAAAAAAAATGCATGACAGTTTAGCAGTTCCTCAAAAAGTTAAACACAGAATTACCTTAGGACCTAACAATTTCATTCACAGGCATATACTCCAAGGAATGGAAAACAAGGACCCGAACAGATACCTGTACAGCTATTTTCTTTGTAGCATTATTTACAATGGCCAAAAGGTGGCAACAACCCAACTATCCATTAACAGATAAGAAGTAAAACGTGGTGGATCCATACAACAGAGTATTAGTCACCATGGTAAGGAAGGAAATTCTGATGCATGCTACAACATGAATAAACCTGGAAAACGTTAAGCTAAGTGAACGAAGCCAAAAACAAAAGGACAGTCCACTTACCTGGAACATTTAAAATAGGCATATTCATAGAGACAGGAAGAGCAGGAATTACCAGGAGCTGGAAAAAGACAAGTGGGAAGTAATTGCTTAATAGATATAGAGTTTTTGTTAGGATGATGAAATATTTTTGAAATAGTGATGATGGTTATGATGGTTGCATAATATTATGAGTGTAATTAATGCCACTTCATTGTACATTTCATTTATTTATTTATTTATTTTATTTTTTTGCAGTTTTTGGCTCAGGCTGGGTTTGAACCCACCACCTCTGGCATATGGGGCTGGCACCCTCCTCCTTTGAGCCACAGGCACCACCCCATTGTACATTTTAATAGGTAAAATGGCAACTTTTGTTTTAAGTATTTTATCATAAAATAAGGGGGAAAACATGTGATACACAAACTAAACAGCATTATAATCCATCAATTCTAACACAATATATTTTTCAATTTTTAACTATCTGAAGTCAGCATTTGTTTTACAATTTAAAGGTGTCTTACATTCGCAGTCAGCCAGGCAGTAGTTGTGGGCTGGCACCGTTGCCTGCACCTGCTCAAATACAGTTGTTATTCCTATTATTACTGGAAAGGTGTACCCCTAAACATTTCAGTCTACAAACCATTCAAGAACCACTTACAAAGGAGAAATGGATCCTAGTAATTTTTGTCTCAAACCCTGTTATTAATACATCTACTGGTGAGTTTAAGAAAGTATTGGCATAGAAACTTACAGAATCGGTGGCTATGGGATGAAGAAAGTTCTGGACACAGTATTGGAGAACTTTTTTGAGTAATGTGTCTTCACCAATACTCTTGACGGCAAAGGGATAAACACGTACAGTGAGTGCTCTGAGCAGGAAAGTGAGTCAAAAAGAGTAGGTGATCTCTGAAAATAAAATGTTCTGTGAATAACTTTTTTTGCTTACATTTTCCCTTTTAAATATCGTGAGGGGCCTAAACCCTTTTCTCGCCTCCCCTCCCAGAAAAAATGGCCTACCTGGACCCACACCAAGATTTCCAAAAGAAAGACCCTCGCTAGCCAAAACTCCCAGCAACCTGAGGAATCTTACTCCCCCTGAACCTCTTCTGGTCTCATTTCTGGGTACACTGCCCAACCTCTTTCAAATATACATACAAAAAAGTCTAAACAAGCTCTTTTAACATACGAAATGAAAATTCTAAATGGCAAGGACTCAGTGTGTCTGTTTTTATGGTGGGCAAAAGATAAAACAAGCAATTCACATACCCCGAAATTCAATGGCCATCAAACTCACAAGAAAGGTGGTGAGTCTCGTTAAGGCTGGAGTGAGTTTAAGGGGAAGGTATTGCTTTCCTACTTCTCGAGTGTCCAGTTGGAAGGACTTCCTAACAGAAGCACTCCTACTCTGCAGTCCCCTTCACCAATGACTCACCTGACTGGGGAGTCTGGGAATAGGAGCTGGGCCTGTGCAGTTTAACCACTTTCTAAACTGACTCTTCCCTTTTGGGATATGACTCTGATGAATCACATTTCTCTGCTTCTTCATGTGTATTTCCCACGGGGAGATTGCCAATAGTGGAAGGTCTGATTTTCCTGCTGAGCCTGTGACAAAAGGGACAGATTCATTCTGGAATATAGCATTAGAAAAACCACTGTTATTACGGGTATGGGCCATGCAGCGCAATAATCCCTGCTTCTGTCTCTTATTCTAAATTAAGCAGTAAAGTAAAGGGGGATTGTTATTTATTAATAATTCTCTCAAGGTTCATCAACTAATTCTTAAAAAGTTACAAGTAAAAACAAGGGAAATAGTATTTTACACATAACATTAGTAAAAATAAAAATAAATCAACAAATAACAGCCAATGCTGCAGAAAGTAAGAAGTCCATTCTCATACCCTGGATTATTTTGTTTGTTTTGTTTCATTAGAGACAGGGTCTTACTTTCTCCCAGGCTGAAGCATAGTACAATCATGGTCCAATGTAGCCTCACACTGCTGGGCTCAAATGATCCTTCCACCTCAGCCTCCCAAGTAGCTAGGACATGTAACAGGCATGTACCACTATGCTTGGCTAAATTTCTTCATTTTTTTGTAAAGATAGGGGTCTCACGATGTTGCCCAGTCTGACCTGAAACTCCTTGGTTTCAAGTGATCTTCCTACCTAGGCCACCCAAAGTGCTGGAATTATAGGAATGAACCATTACCCACAGTCCTTCATACACTGTTTGGGGGAGTCTAAGTTGGTAAAAATACTTGGGGGACAATTTGGAAGCTAATTTACATATTTAAATAAGCACGTGTTTGATCTGGCATTTTCACTTCCTAGGAAGTACTCATCCATGCAGGATTATTTGTGTGTGGATATTCATAACAGCAATGTTTACCAGTGAAAAGTTTTACTTGATTAACCAGAGAAATAGTTATGTAACATATTTTTATGCAGAAACATGATATAATAATTGAGTGGAGATTGGCAACTTATGACCCACAAGCTAAATACAGCCTGTTTTACTTTTGGAGTTTTGCTTCATATAGGCATGTAAAGGAACAAAGAAGTGTCTGAATGCATCCAAGGATTTCTTTTGGGGTTACTAACACTCTCTGTCCCTCCATTACACCTTGCCTAGGACTCATGCTTTGCCAAGCCAAAGAGGAAAACTCTTAATCTGATTCTATCCTTTGTCCTGGTATTGCTTCCTTTCAGTGATGAAGATAGAGATGGATTGGTGTATTATTTGATTTTTCATGAGCTTGCATATTATAATGGGCATGGTATATTTTGTCATGTTTTCTTCCATTGTATTTCCTCTTCTGAGAACTCTTAATATTTAAGTTACAACTACTGGTTTCATGTAACTATAGCTTACTTAATATCTTAACAGAGGGTGCTGAACAATGTATACGCATTTCACTTTCCTTTACGGAAAAGGAAAAAACCGTATTAAAATTGCAATATTCAATACATCCCATTTCTTTTTCAAGCTCTTCAAAGTATGACATTGGTTCTTTGATGGAGACTGTATTAAATCTCTAGTTCCCTTTGTGTGGTATGAACATTTTAACAATGTTGATTCTTCCCAGCCATGAGTATGGTTATGTTCATCCATTTGTCAATGTCTTCTGCTGTTTCTTTTCTCAGGGTTTCATAGTTCTCTCTGTAGAGATCCTTCACATCCTTTGTTAAGAATATTCCAAAGTATTTCATTTTCTTTGAAGCTACTGAGAAAGGAATTGTGTCTTTGATTTGATTCTCAACTTAATTATTATTGATGTATATGAAAGCTACTGATTGATGGACATTGATTTTATATCCTGAAATGTTCCTATAATTCTGATCACTTCCAAGACTCTCATGCTTAAGTCTCTGGGGTTTGGGGCGGCGCCTGTGGCTCAGAGGAGTAGGATACCAGCCCCATATGCCAGAGGTGGTGGGTTCAAACCCAGCCTCCGTCAAAAACTGCAAAAAAAAAAAAAAAAAAAAAAAAGTCTCTGGGGTTTTCTAAGTGTAAGATCATACCATCAGTAAAAAGAGAAAGTGTGACCTCCTTTACCCCCATTTGGATACCCTTGACATCCTTTTCTTGCCTGATTGCCTTGGCTAGGGCTTCTAGCATTATGTTAAATATCAGTGGTGATAGTCGACATTCTTGTGTGGTTCCTGTTCTAAGTAGAAATCTTTCAGTTTTACTCTATTCAGTATGATGTTGTCTATTCAGGATGGGTTTGACATAGATGTCTTCTATCAATTTAAGAAATGTCCTATCAATGTCTTTATTTCATAAGGAACAAAAAAAAAAGAAGAAGAAAGAAAACCTGAATAACTAATGCAGTTCTAAGATACAAAAATAAATTGGGAGGTATCACATTACAAGACTTGTAATATTACAAGTCTATAGATAATGATCAAAACAGTATGGTATTGACACACAAACAGACACAGATCTCATAGAACAGAATAAAGAATCCAGAGATGAAACCAGCTGCATACCGCCATCTGATCTTCAATAAATCAAACAAAAGCCTACACTGGGAAAAGAATCCCTATTTAATAAATGGTACTGGGAGAATTGTTTAGCCACATGTGAAAGACTAAAGCTGAACCCACACCACTCACCACTTATCAAAAATTGACACATGCTGGATGAAAGATTTAAATCTAAGATATAAAATGATAACCACTCTAAAAGAAAGTGTGATGGGATCATCCTGGGAAAGATTTCATCAAGAAGAAAGACTCCATCAGCAATTGTAGCAACACCAAAAATAAATGAATGGAACGTGATCAGGCTAAAAAGCTTCAGCACAGCTAAGTACACAACTAAACCAAACCTTCAGGATGGAAGAAAAAGGGAACACTTGTACACTGCTCGTGGGACTGCAAACTAATACGGCTTTTGTGGTAAGAAGTATGGAGAATCCTCAAAGACCTAAAAATACTTTCCATTTGATCCTGCAATCTCATGACTAGATATCTACTCAGAAGAAAAAATTCATCTACCTTAAGGACATTTGCACTCGAATGATTATAGCAGCACGACTCACAGTAGGAAATACATGGAAACAGCCAAGTGCCCATTAACCCCTGAATGGATAAACAAACTGCGGTATATGTAGACCGTGGCTCAATTCAGCCATTTCAGCCATAAAGAAAGATGGAGACTTCATTATCTTTTATATTTAACTGGAGGGATTTGGAGAACACCCTTTTTAGTAAAGTATCACAAGAATGGAAAGCAAGCATCCAATGTACTCAATATGAAAGTAGCAGATGAACAACTACCCACCCACAGAAAAGAAAAACATTTAAATTCAAGAAAGGAGGAGAAAGGGGTGTGGTCAGCTGTCACCTGCCGGGTACAATGCAGGGGGGGTATATGGCACACCTACTGGGTGAAGGGCTCAACTGTAACTTGGAGTCTACCTAAAAATGCAAACAACATAACCTAAGTAAATGTTCCCTTATACTAATCTGAAATTTTAAAAAAATCAGTATACACCAATAATGTTTGTTATCTTGTATATTGTATCTTTAGTACCTGCAGAAGTCAAATGTGACTTGAGCATTACAATTTGAATTGGGCTTTTCCCCCTTTTTAAAATGTATATACATTTTGGGGGCACCCTCTGTATTTATACAAATGAGTATATATTTACATATTATTGTATTAAGTGACTTAATATTTAAGTTACTTATGGTAACATTTTTTCCCTTGCTTTTAATAATTCAACAGCATAAGGAAGTTGGCTTCAAGAATGATAATTTGACAATAGTGCATGGTCTTGAAACAGTCCCTCTCTCCCCAAAACTTTGTGGTATTTTCCCCCAGCTGATTATAAACGATTGTCCTATAAAATGCAAGAAACTGGCAACTTAAAATCCCTCATGCTGAATCATAACTTTGACAATTTCATCTAAACCACAGGAAGTTTTCTAAAAATGTCTGCTGAATGCCTCTCTTCCCCTTCCTACAACTAGTTTACAGTCTTGACTTATAAAGAGGTAAAAGTCATTGGTGGCTGTGCCCTGCCAGCTAGCAAGAAGCCAATTATTTAATCCTTGAATGAAGTCCCTTCTTTCTCTCTGGGCAAACCCTCAATGTTTATTTGTTATTACAAATCCTTGTATAGCACTTCATAGAGTACAAAGCATTTCCCATACATTACTCCATCTGTCCAGTAACTGTGTAATACAGTCAGAGGAAATTCTGTGTTTTTAAAACATGGACACTGTCTCATGGCTGTTAAATATATAATTTGTCTACAGCCACATCTGGCAAGGGTCAAAGAAGCGATTCAAGCTCTCCTTTTCAGAAACATGTTAAGTCTGCATTTTAAGCAGTTCAAAGATGTCTAGTTTTCCTTTTTTTTTTTTTTTTTGAGACAGAGTTTCCCAATGTCACCCTGGGTAGAGTGCTGTGGTGTCACAGCTCACAGCAACCTCCAACTCTTGGGCTTAAGCAATTCTCTTGCCTCAGCCTCCCAAGTAGGCTGGGGACTACAGGCACCCGCCACAAAGCCTGGCTATTCTCTTGTTGCAGTTGTCATTGTTGTTTAGCTGGTCCGGGCTGGACTCAAATCCGACAGCTTTGTTGTATGTGGCTGGCGCCCTAACCACTGAACTACAGGTGCCAAGACTTTTTTTTTTTGGAGACAGAGTCTCACTCTGTCACCCTGGATAGAGTGCCATGGCATCATAGCTCATGGCAACCTCAGACTCCTGGGCTCAAGTGATCCCCTTGCCTGAGCCTCCCGAGTAGCTGGGTCAATAGGCGCCTGCCTCAACATCCAGCTGTTTTTAGAGTTGGGGTCTCGCTTTTGCTCAGGCTGGTCTCAAACTCCTGAGCTCAAGCAGTCCACCTGCCTTGGCCTCTCAGAGCACTAGGATTACAGGCATGAAGACACTATACCCAGCTTTTCCTCTCTTTTTTAGTTGCCTTTCATTAAATGACATCAGAGAAACATTATCATTATCTTTCTTTTGAAAATGAGTATCAAATGTTTCAGATTTCTGTTCATGGTTTTAACAATTACTTTGAAAATATTAGTGCAAACGTTAAGACAGGTAAGAACTATCCTCAAAACTTCATGGCATCTCAGTAAAGAGTACACCAATACCTTTGGTTTTTTTAGAATCAAAATCTGCCTGTTAACTTCTGATCTTTATTCTACATTCTCCCAAAATTTGAAAATAACTTGTCTAAAAATTGTAACATTTAAAGACCACAAACATATTTTCAGGTCTTGTTATAGTGGAAAAAATGTTAAAAAAAATAAAAATAAAAAAGAGGCCAGGTGTGCTGGCTCATGCCTGTAATCCTAGCACTCTTGAGAGGCCAAGGTGGGTGGATTGCCTGAGCTCAAGAGTTCAAGACCAGCCTGAGTAAGAGAAAGACCTCCTCTCTAAAAATAGCTGGGCATTGTGGTGGGTGCGTGTAGTCCCAGCTACTATGGAGGCTGAGGTAAGAGAATTGCTTAAGCCCAAGAACTTGAGGTTGCTATGAGCTGTGATGCCATAGCACTCTACTGAGGGTGACAAAGTGAGACTCTGTCTTAAAAAAAAAAAAAAGAAAAGAAAAAAAGTAAGTCCATTTAAAAATCAATCAGAAAATTGAGCCCCAGCTCTATCACTGCCATTTTTTTTTTTTTTTTGGTTTGTTTTTTCTTATTTAACACTATCTATTTTTGTAACTGGGGCAAATAATCTTTCACAAAGAAACAATAAAAGAACCCTACTAAATATTCTTATACAAAACTTAGACTTACAGTTAACAATGTTAGTTAACGATAGTAAAAACTGGAAACTAGTTTACATAGCAAAGAATAGATGCTTTATGGTTTTTCCACGTTGAAGTGCAAAATTAAAGTAGATGAGTTTACCCAAGACATTTTATTATAATTTCAACTTCTTAAAGAAGTTGATTTTTTTTGAAATTAGCATAGAAAGGTGACATCTTGGCATTTGTTTTTTCACATCTTTTAATGTAAAAGTTCCTGCTCTTTTTCCCTCAGCTTGGTAAAAAAAAAAAAAAAACAAACAAAAACACCAAAGGATGGGCATGGTAGCTCATGCCCGTAATCCTAGCACTTTGGGAGGCTGAGGCAAGAGGATAGCTCCAATTAAGGAGTTCAAGACCAGCCTGAGAAAGAGTGAGAACCTGTCCCTAAAAATAGCTGGGAGCTGTAGCAGGTGCCTGTAGTCCCAACTACTTGGAGGGTGAGGCAGGGGGATTGGTTGAGACCAGGACTTTCAGGTTGCTGTGAACTAGGCTGATGTCGTGGCACTCCAGCCTGGGCAACAGAGTAAGATTGTCTCAAAAAAAAAAAAAAAAGACATTTATATGTGGTAGAAATACTCATGTTTTAAATCCTGCAGATTGTACCTACAGTATATGTTCCTTTGTGCTATTCAATTTCCATTAATTGAGAGATCTAAGGGCTTGATCAGATTCAAGGGTTTTGTTTTGGCAAGACATTTTGTAGGTAGTTCTGGGTACTTTCGAATGAGTCTTATCAAATGGCACATCACTGCGACACTGAACAGTGGGTTCAGATGTTGCCATCCTAATCCACCTTTATGATGTTTTACATCAGTTTAACCATTGATGATCATTGCTTAGATTTGTCATTTTAACAGGAATTGCAAAATCATATTCTAATATTCCTTCTGCATTTATTAATTAATTATATGTAATCTACAATATTTTACCCTCATCATTTGGTTATCCTGAGGAAAGACAGGATAAATGTTTTTCTCCAATGTATTAGTTTTCAGAGTAATTTCTCAATATCCTTTCAAAGGTGACTGAGTTGGTTTGTTGTTTCTGATTGCTGTGCTTTGTGTCATTTTAAACACCCAGATTAATACATTTAATATGCTGCAATCCATGTCAGTTGTTATTGTTACTGATCATTAAATTGCTCTATCTGTACTGCTAGTGGTTCAGAACTCCTGCAATTGGATCAAGAACCTTTCAGAAAAAATCACAGTGGTATGTGAGAGCTTTCTGGCTTTGGTGATATTGAGTTATTACTATTCATCTTTTAGATGTGAAATAGTACTGTATTTTTTTGTAGGAGAAAACATCAAATGTATACATATGAATCAAGTGATATATCTCAGACGTGCTTCAAAATAAGCTGGGAGCAAGTAGTTTGGAGTACAGATGAAACAAGTTTAGCCACGCGTTGCTAACATTTGAAGTTAGTGTAATAGTATTACACTATTGTTCATTATTTTATTGCATACATTTAAAAATTTCCATGAAGTTTTTTTTTAAAAAAACACATTTTAGTAGTGTAAGTTTTAAAGTCACTAACTTTTACAGAAAAATAAAACACCCACCTGAAGCCCACCTTACACCCCAATCAGACAGTTCCCAACAATTCTAACAAAAGGCATGCAAGAGAGTTTTGTAAAAACCTTATTTTCCACTCAAGAAAAACTTAAGACAGCTAAAGTTAAGAGACAGTCTGGAAAGTGTGATTAAGGTATTCTTTATTAAGATCATTAAAAGTTGTAGAAACAACTTTATATTATAAAGGCACAGGGAGACAGTTCTGATAAAATATTCAAATTAACAGTAACTTACAGTACAAAAGACAATTTTAATGCACATACAAACTCCCAAATGTCTGATTCAAAAATATTTTACTGTGTCTATTAATGGGCAATGATTAAAAATATAAATTGCTGCTTATAATAAATATCTGATAGTGAACATCTTGATAGCAAAGTGAACAAAATATTATTGCTTTTCACATACATATTTTTCCCTGTAATTTTGAATTTCTAATTCTTTTACTATCTTCTCAACCTTTCCCAAAGATAAAAGAAATTTTACATAATCTCATGGAAGGGAAATGGTAGTTATAAAAAACTACCTCAAGTAGCAATCACTTTCTGTTCTGCAGTAACAATCACTGTTCCAAAAAAGTAAAATAAATGTTGAACCATAGACAGACAACCCCTCCACAACTAGCATTCTAAGGTTTTAATGAAAACTTATCAAATATAAAAGGTGCTCCCTTTTGAAAATGTGTCGTCCGTTAAGAGATGAATATTTAATAAATAATTTTACCTACTCCCCTTAAAAATTTGCCAAAGTTGTAAAAAGTCAATTTAGTAAAATTTCCAGCACTTAAATGCTTCATTTAGGGCTAGTTGGTATATGCAATGTACTGATGTATAATAATTAATGCAATGCAACTATTTTATAACACAGAGCTCTTACCCTTTTCCTTCTAGTTTTTAAACTGGGATTAACTTTATTTATTTCATCCTCCTATTTCTATAGTAACCTAGCTTCAGATGGCACATGTAGAATCTCCATCACAAAAGTAAAGTAACATGAAAGCATCATCCAAATCTAATTAATGTTATTTCAACTTAAGAAATATCTACATTGAAAGTTTTGATGACCATTTTAAAGTTACTTAACCGTATGTCATGTTCAGACAGTGTGTAGCAGCTAGTACTGTGCCTGGCACAGAGTTGATGCTTAATAAATAGTTGCTGAATGAATGAAAAAGAAAAACCTGGCTTTGGCTGTGAATATTTTAATCACTTTCTAGTTTATAAGGTCAGTCTAGAATTCACTACTGCACACTACACCAAACTTGGCTGTAAACAAAATTAATAACTTCAAACAGAAAAATACCACCTAAGTTAGTGATAAGCAACTTATACATTCTAAAATTTTTTAAATAGCCCACAAATTTCACGTTTGTTAATTTTTATCCACATAAACAAATTCTTGAAAGCAGGCGTTTAACTTCCACAATTAAACAGGAAGATCTGAATTTAATGACAGAACTAAAATACTGGATGGTAAGAATAACTAGATGACAAATTCTTATTTAAATTCTAAACATGAGACTAGGTCTAATATTTCTTTGGCATATGCATTACTATCCTGGACTAGTCAGCATTGTAAAAATACTGGGTTATATTTTTTTCTGAACTGAAATTAACACCAAGGTATAGATTGCCTGTGTACTTTTTTTAAAGCCTTTAGTAAAGGACAAAATGATATTTTGCAACATATGCCGAACTTCATGTTTAGTGTACATTTACATTTATAGGCATAGAGGGGTGATGTAACTGTTCAATAACCTGAAATTATACCATGCAATGGTGAAACTACAGAAGGTAGTGAAAAAAAGTATTTACATAATATAATATTTAGCTTTCAAAAAAGAAAAACAGAGTAAACCTGGGAATCCCGCCCTAACAGTGAATATGTACTGCACAGCACTAAATGAAAACTAGTCAAAATTCAAATGAACACATTTGAAATACAGTAACCTGAAAGTGTAAAATTTAATAAAAAACAAAAATGGAAAAACCCCTATGCATCAGAAGGAAAAGTGGCCTATAAAACAGGCCAATCTAATTTGACATTCAAAGCAAATGCAAGAGATTCACAAAATCATGATAGTAATGCAAACTAAGTATCAAGTACCCTTTGATACACAAGCCAATGTAACTATCAGACTCATTTCCAATAGCTTAACAATATTCATTAATCCACTCAGGCATTAAGGGGTGGAGGCGTGGTAGGGCAAAGCAGTCGATGATAGCAAGTCTCCTAAGTATAGGAACATACTTATTTGCAGAAGCATCATGTGACTTTGGAAGTGATGTCTGATTTTGATGGATGTTAATATCAGACTTTATCAGTGCAAGTTTATCATCTTCTGAAGGTAATACTTCCAAATTCCACTTTTCCAGATAGTTTTGGTGGTTTAGTTTTAGCCAGTGCTTTTTAGATGAATAAAAGGGGAAAAAAGTTCACCATAGACTACCTCACGTTGTTACTTAACTGTGCTAGATATTCACGCAGTTCCTTAGCAGCGTGGAACCTGCCGTAGCGCTTCTTTGGGTTGGCACACTCATCCAGCAAAGCCTCCAGTCGGCCGTCTTTGGCGATTTCACTGGGGGGATCATGAAGAAGTCCCCCGGAAGTGCCACGCCAGGTGGCATGTCTGGATAAAAGGTTCTGACAAACAGCATAATAATTGTGGTCCACAGTGGCACGAGCACAAAGAATTTCTTTTGAAAATGATAAGCAAGCCTCCTTATCACAGTCATCAAATTTGCTTTCATACCATACATCCCAATTTTCAGGTTTATCTGTGAAAGAGGAAAAGCAAAAAGAAAAAAATATAATTTAAACGTTTTTACTGCTTCTAAAAATAACTTCCCTAGTTGACATAAAAATACTTGTTCTATATTTTAATGTATAAAAGTATGTTGTATCGATGTCTTCAAACATTTAAATACAGTAATTCATACAACCATTTATTGGGAGCCCGCTGATGCCAGCCAGAGGATCAGAGACGATCTCACCACTTACAGGTTCAGACTAGTGACTCTCCACCACACACAGAAAACGCTGCACACGAGTAGGACACAATGCTGCAGAAGTGCACGGGGATTAGCTTTTGCCTGGAGGCTACAGAAGGCTACGTGGAAAAAATCTAAAGAGAAGCAAGATCTACAAAACTGAGCAAGTCTAGAAAAAAATAAAAAGTAGCAAGAAGTAAATAGCTTTCTAGACCCAGGGCACTAGATATGCAAATGTATGGACTTAGGATTGGTTCAGCTGGTTCAGGAGACAGTGAGTTCACTGACTAGAGTTTGAGACGGATACTCAGAGAGGAGGCACTGGTAAATCTAGCAAAATAGGTTATAACTTACTGATGACTATGATTTATTTTATAGAAAGATAACTTTGGCCTTAAGACTGGAAGAACTAAGATGATGACATCTAAAGAAACCCCACAGAGAAAAGCCAGACTGCCGAAACATTCCACACAAAAATTACTAAGTATGTTATGGGTAAAATTTAAGGTTCTAATTGGATAACAAGACATATAATATTAACAGTATCAATACCTTACACATAAATAAGTATAAGGTAGCTATAAAATATCCAGGTGGGTATGTCATATATGCAACTAGACCTAGACTTGAAACTTCCGACTCTGAGGTCAGACATATTTATGACGGGCATATTTAGAACACATCAGCATATATGTCATGGCTCGAGGGAGACACAGCTAGCCGAATGTGGAGAAGGACAGGGCACGTCAGGCAGAGGAAAACTACATAGAGAAAAGCCCAGAAGTTTCATCAGACTAACAGCCCCTGTAGCTGAAGCATCAAGGACAAGGGACAGGAGGGTATTAAAAATGAAGCTGAACAGAGCTAAGTCACACAGAATATGCCCTGCTAAGGTCAGATTTTGCTTGAAGAACAGTAAGTCTTTAAAACCATTTAAACCAAGTGGTAAGATCAGATTTATATCTTTACAAAGCTACTATTCTGAGTAGAAGGAAGCCAGAAAAAAGAATTTCAAGGAGTTGGTACTAGTCAGTCACTGTGTAAATTCGCCAGACAGTTGCTAATGGCAAGGTGGACATCTAAGTCAAATTTTATGAGATAAGGAATGAATGGGGAGAGGTATTATTATTAAATAAGCAATACTTTCATAAAAATGGCTGAAAAGCAAGAAGCAGCAGGAGAGGATCTTATAGTACTCATTTATTAGGAGGTAAGAGGAACTGGATATTAAAGGAAGGAGAAGGGAAGCTGATAAGAACTGAGGGGACAGGTTCTCAAAGAAGGATCTATTCTGAAAAAGAGAGATGAAGGTGTTTTAATTAGGTTTAGATGATAAAGGGAAGGACATTGAGGCAGTTGCCACAAGAAAACTTCAATTTCCCTATGAAGAAAAAAATCAAGGTCATTTATTAGAAAGTAGAAAAAAAAGGGGGGTGGTGAATGAATAGAACAGGGCCTTTTGCAAAGTGGCTACTTCGAGGGCCCATGAAACATTTGAAAAGAATTGGCCAGAGTTAAAGTAGCACTGGAACAAAATGTTCCTTGTATGAAATGTAAGAATACAGAAATTATAGAGTTGGGTTTATCTAAGGTCAGGAATTAGTTGATACAATAACTATAATAATTTTTCCAGGAAAAGTTTGGATAAAAGGAATTACAAAAAATTATTTTCATAAACACTGGAATGAAAATTTTAAAAGGCTGGGCAAATTGCACAACTCTGAATACACTAAAAGCCATTCTTTTAAAAAGAAAAGCACTTGTCAGCTGCTACTACATTCACAGATGTAGGAAGAGGTTAAGTGGTAATGGAACACTCCAGCTGGGCCTTCATTCCCTGTGGGAGGATCTACATGGCAAGTCAAGAAAGTGGCTGCCAAGTAAGAATCAGAACAAGGAGTGGAAACAACCACATAGTTAGCAGGATCATGCTAAGATCACGTACAAAGTCAATGTCAACCTGATACACTGTCACATTAACTGCATTTCCCAATGCCACAAATCTTCAGCCTCTGTTCCTCAAAAGATCCTTATATCCCTTATGTCAGGAGAGAAAGAAGGATTAAAAAGAGAAGACCCGAACCATGGAGCGACAACTCTGATTTCCGTTTCTAATTGAATTGGCTCTAGAACCACAGACTTTGTCCTTGACTCTTTAATAAAAATTCCTATAGCATTTAACTTTCAAAACATTTCAGACACTCTGCCCATCTACCTTATGAAGAGCTAACAAATAAATGTGGAACAAAGTTTTGGGTGACATGTAATGTCAGGCTACAGTCAGATCTGTAACACTGGAAGTCATCCAATTGTTTAAAAAAAAAAAAATCAACACAAAGACCCCACAAAACAACACGACACAGAAACACAGAACATCCCCATAAGAGATTCCACAGAAAAGTCAGGACTCCATGAAAGCAGTGTAGTCACTCTGACAGCCTGTAACAATATAAACTGAATTCTGCCTTAGATTCCTCAAACACAGAAGGCAGCACATGGTATACAAGACTTGAGCCTAGCTAGATTTCTGTCCACTGGAACACAAAGGATATTTTACTTTAAAATATGGAGAAACTGTGACTAAGAATACAAGAATAAAAATAAATTAGGAGAGTCTATTGGTTCAACTTACAACTTTTAACTTTTGAGTATTCAGTAGAAACCACACTTCAAGTACCCACACAACCATTCTTTTTTTAACTTATAGTACAGTACTCAATAAATGACACAAGATATTCAAGATATATCTTATTATAAAAATAGGCTTTGCATTAAATAATTTGCCAGACTATAGGCTAGTGTAAGTGTTCTGAGCACATTTAATATAAACTAATGTAAGCCATGATATTTGGTAAAGGTATTAAATGTCGGTTGTTTAACTTATGATACGTGCAACTTATGGGTTTATCTGGACAAAACCCCATCATAAGTTGAGGAGTATCTGTATTTGTTCCTTAGTACTGGTGATATAAAACAAAAAAAGATGCCAGGTTGCCATCTGAAGAATAAATTTAAGGCTTACCTTATATAAATATAAGCATCATTTTGGAAAAAAAATGGGTACAAAAATATCTAAAAGTTAAATACTTACTTTGTCTAATTAGTCTTTTGTCAGCAACCAAAACGTTTTCAGCATCCACAATGATTACCTTCCCATCTCTAGGACCAACTGCAAAATTGTCAAAGCTGACGTCCAGGAGGTAGAGGGCAAATTCAAAATCATTGTTTGTGAGCTGCTCTGCTATTTCCATTAATTGCCAAGCAAGGTCAACTCGTTTCTCCCATGGTGCATTAAAGTAACTCCATAGTTCTTCTCCAACATAATTTACAGCCACCATTCTTCCACAAGCTCCAAGATATTTTGCAAATGGCCAACCTTCATCAGATGGAAAACTCTACAAAAGAATTATCCAAATATTACAAACAGTCTGAAGATGTCCTAGGTCTATCCCCAGATCCCTCTCAGTAAAGACTGCTAGTAGGAACGAGTAAGGATTTTCTTATTATATTTAACAGTTCATTAAAGATAAACTTCATTTTTTTCCTCATTCATACCATTACTATGGATCTGGGGGGGGGGCATTAAATAGAGAACTTTACACTCTAAGACTCAAATAGGATTTGATGAGTCTTGCTTATCAAAATCTCAGAACCAAATTAACCAATAAACAGCAAGACACAGTCTTTACTAGCAAAACTAAAAGTATTTATACTTTCTCTTATCTTCTTGACTGTTTTAAGTGTAATTAACCAATTCTTTCTTTTGAATGGACAGCATTGCAGTCTGTTAACCAGCAATCATTGACCAGGTATCAGAAATTGTGTTATGCTCTCAGTAACTAAACAGTCTCTATTTTTAGCCATCAGCATTTATTTCGGAAGAACAGAGAGATAGAATTTAAGTGTTAGTTGACAAGCAGTGATACAGATCATAAGAAGCCATTTATACCTTAGCCTAGTCCAGCAGTAGGCAGGGGAGTAGTTCAGAGAAGGATTTGCAGGAGGTGTCTTTTAACCCACATCCAAAGGGTGGGCAGGGGCAAACTAATATCCAATCAACACACCCTCTACTCCAAGCACCAAGTCCATTCCCTTTCTTCAGCCATCACGTTTTCTGCTCACCTCGGCCCACCTCAAAATTATTCTCTTTAACCTTAGCAAGGTTTTCTAATAGATTATAAAATTATTAGGATTATTATCTTACATCAAAAGAAAAGTCTTCCATGACCCCAAACAAGTCATTTTTCAAATTCAATTAAATGTTAGGCTCTATTTAAGATACTTCCCACTGTTAAACTGCATAATTAAAAAAATTAACATTGAAGAAAAAAGGACGGGAAGTTTTAAACAACTTCTTGGATGAGATCATATGATCACGGGTGTGCTTTAATAGCCAATCCCTCAACTTAGCCCCTTTACTCAAGTTTAAAAAAAATTATTAGATGTTTAACTACCACTATGGGGTAGGAAAGCTGGATTGGGAAGACGGTATTACGTATAATCTTTTAACAAAACACTAAAAAATACAAGCAAACCTCATTAAATTGTGCTTTGCTTTACTGCACCTCTCAGACACCGCAGTTTTCACAGACTGGGGCTGTGCAACCAAGCACCAAGTGTGCCGATTGGCGCCATTTTTCCAATAACCTTTGCTCACTTTGTGTCTGTGCCATTTTAGTAATTCTCACAGTATTTCAAACTTTTTCATTATTATTATATCACAAATCAGTGATATTTGATGCTACTGTAATTACTGGAATTATTTTGAGGTGTCACAAATTGTGCCCATATCAGATGGTGAACTTAACAGATAAATGTGTGTGTTCTAACAGTTTGAGTAACTGGCTGGTCCCCCATGTCTCCCGTCTCCTCAGAAATGCCTATTCCCTGAGACACAATATTGAAGTTTGGCCAATTCATAACCCTACAACGGACTCTCTATGTTCAAGTGAAAGGAGGAGTCACATATCTATCACTTTAAAGCAAAAGCTAGAAATGATTAAGCTCAGCGCGGAAGGCATGCCGAAAGCCGAGACGGGCCAGAAGCTGGGCCTCTTTCACCAGTCAGCTGAGTTGTGAATGCAAAGGAAAAGCTCTTGAAGGAAATTAAAAGTGCTACTCCAGTGAACATACCAGTGGTAACAGAGTGAAAGAGCCTTATTGCTGATGTGGAGGAAGTTTTTAGTGGTCTGGACAGAAGATCAAACCAGCCACAAAATGCCCGTAAGCCCAAACCTAATTCAGAGCAAGGCCCTAATTCTTTTCAATTTTATGAGGGCTGAGAGGGGTAAGAAAGCTGCAGAAGAAAAATTTGAAGCTAACAAAATAAACGTTTGAAGCTAGCAGAGGCAGTTCATAAGGCTTAAGGAACAAAACTGTCCCCATAACATAAAAGTCCAAGCTGAAATGCCCATATATAAGCTACAGCAAGACCTAGCTAATATAACTGATGAAGACAGCTACACTAGACAACACATATTCAATGTAGACAAAACAGTATTATAATGAAAGATATCACTAGGACTTTCATAGCTGGAGAGGAGAAGCTGGCTTTAAGGCTCTAAAGTAAAGGGGAACTCTTATTAGGGGCTAATGCAGCTAGCGACTAAACTGAAGCCAATGCTCATTTACTATTCCAAAAATCCTAGCCCCATTGAGATGATGCTAAATCTATTCTGCCTGTGCTCTATAAACAGAACAACAAAGCCTGGGTGACATTAAATGCATTTAAAGCATGACTTATTGAATGTTTGAAGCCCACCATTGAGACTTATTGCTCAGAAAATAAAGTGATTCCTTTCAAAATAATTACTACTCATTGACAACACACCTGGTCACCCAAGAACTCTGATGGAGATGTACAAGATTAATACTGTTTTCATGTTTGCTAACAAAAAATCCACTCTGAATCCCATGGATCGAGGAGTAATTTTAATTTTCAAGCCTTATTAATTAAGAAACATATTTAAGGCTGTAACTTCCATAGACAGCTGATGGATCTGGGCAAAATAAATTGAAAAACTTCTGGAAAGAATTCAACATTGTAGATGTCATTAAAAGCATCTGTGACTCATGGGAGGAGGTCAAAATATGAACATTAACAGGAGTTTGGAAGAGGTTGATTCCAACCCTCATGGAACCTCTGAGGGGTTGAAGATTTCAACGAAGAAAGTAACTACAGAATGTGGTAGAAATAGTAAGAGAACTGAAATTCAAAGTGGAATCTGAAGATGTGACTGAATTGCACAATCTCATGATAAAACTTTAACAAATGAGGTGGCACCTGTGGCTCAGTGAGTAGGGCGCAGGCCCCATATACTGAGGGTGGTGGGTTCGAACCCGGTCCCAGCCAAACTGCAACAAAAAAATAGCCAGGCATTGTGGTGGGCACCTGTAGTCCCAGCTACTCAGGGGGCTGAGGCAAGAGAATCACCTAAGCCCAAGAGCTGGAGGTTGCTGTGAGCTGTGTGATGGCACGGCACTCTACCTAGGGTGACAAAGTGAGACTCTCTCTCTAAACAAAAAAGAAAAGAATAACTTTAACAAATGAAGAGTTGCTTCTTATGGACAAGCAAAAAAAAATAGTTTCTTGAAATGGAATCTACTGAAATAGTGAAGATGCTGTGAAGATGCCAAAATGACAACAAAAGGCTTACAATATTGCATGAACTTAATTGGTAAAGCAATGTCATAGTTTAAGAAGACTGACTCTAATTTGGAAAGAAGTTCTACTGTGAGTGAAATGCTATCAAACAACTGGCAAGCTACACAGAAATCTTTTGTGAAAGGAAGAATTAACCAAGGAAGCAAACTTAATTGTCTTATTTTAAGAAATTGTTAACAGCCATTCCAACTTTCAGCGACCATCACCCTGGTCAGTTAGCTGCCATCAGCATGGTAGCAAGACTCCTTGACAGCAAAATGTTTACAGCTTGATGAAGTCTCATGTGACTATAGCATTTTTTAACAATAAAGTATTTTTAATTAAGGTATACATTTTTACTTTTTTTTTTTTTAGATACAAAGTTACTGCATGCTTAGAAGACTACAGTATAACATAAACAGAAATTGTATATGCATTGGGAAGCCAAACCATTCATGTGACTTGCTTTTGTGGAATGGTCTGGAACCAAACCCACAGAACAGTATAACATCTATAAACGGACTACCCAAGGGACTGTAGAGGTGGTCAGCATAAGGAACTAGTCCTACCACACATGATAAATACATGTGGTGCATGTCTGGTCCATGACAATTAGGTCAACTTAAAGAGGTGGTCAACTATGGAGGTTCAAACGTATATGCCTATATAAAGGTAGCCATTTACATAGCTAAAAATTGAAAGGTCTATTATATACATTTAAAGACCTGGAGTTGAGGCTCCTGAATATTAGGAAAATAGGCAATATTAATTTTACACTGAGTTTTATAAAACTGTCAAAACTCAATATAAGTGTGTTAAAATTTTTATTAACTTTAAAAGTAAAAAGATTATTAAAACTAAATTTAAGCTATGACTACTTATTTTCAACTGCTGTCTTTCAATTTTATCAATGCACAGTAACTGTATTCATGTATATAACTTTTTTCTTTAAAATTTCAGTATCTGCAGCTTTGTGATAAAATATTAAGTAAATGAAAATTTAGACACATTATGAATAATTATATCAAACTGATTCAATTTTAGTTCAGAGAAAATAGCTACTGATTCCTTAGCAAATAGACTAAACACATTTTAAAACCAGAACCTGAGAATTTTTTTTTTTCCTTTTAGACATTAGAAAGTGACAGATTGTTCATATCCAATGTGTAGTGCAAAAACTGTGTGCTGGCCACATATTATTTTCGACTCCCCCTCAATTTAAAATACCCCCATGGCCCTGAAATTTTAGTTAGACAAATTTTGTTACAAAAGATTTAACTATTTCCCAGGGGCACTCATGTATAAAATCTCTGACATAAAAAACGAAAGCACTAATAAGTGAGATTATACAGTTTTGTCATGTAATAAGTAAAACAAAAACTCCTCCATACACGATTGGTATATTATTCACATGTCATACTGCAGAGTAGATACAAACATTTCTTTGTGAAAATAAAATGGTCCTTGACAACAGAAGAAAAGGGAACCCAGCCAACATCTGCACATGTACAAATGGCTCCTTGTTTTTGGAGCATTTCCAACTGGCAAATGACAGTCAAATCTACACTTCGTTACCCAGGTCCCTCATAGAATAGGGTAAAATTATGAACAAATGTCACATTGAGCAACTTTACACTCATACAGTGATTTCTCACAAAGTTAACTGAAAGACTGTTACGCTGAATTTTAAGAAAAGCACGACAGTTCTTTCATATAGTTTGCCATCTAATCTTTTGGAAAAACTATAAGAAATGAATTCACACCATGTGCTTAGATGACAAGAATATTTCAGTGACTAATCAAAATAGTCATATTTCATTGAAGGGAACAGAATTCTATTGAACACATTGTAGTCCAAAACAAATGCTCAAAGGAGGCCAAAATATTTGTAATTTGCACTTAAAGCAAATCTGGCTTAAAACCAAGTTACCATGGTCAAGCAGAGTTTGAGAGACAAAATTGTTAGATGTTAGAGTTTGGATTTGTTAAAATATTAAGTAACAGGAAAAATAAAGATGATGACATGGTTGGTTAAAATCTCTGATCTTTAAATAAAGAAAGAAAGAAAAAGAGAAACCAAATTCTTCCTGATTATCAAACTCCCACAGAGCATAACATGAAATAGCCAGGACAGGTTTACTGCTGAGGTCTACATCTTCCCATTGAAAACAAAATCTAAAATCAAGAGTTTTCAAATTGCCTAGCACAAACACATAGTTTAAAGTAATAAAATGTGATTATTTTAATGAATTATTTACAACTGAAAAAATGTACAAATACTTTTCATTTGAAGAGGGTAGAATGGCATTGATAATTTGATTAGAGGCAATCCACTGATTTTTCAAGGCTTTTAATCAGGTTTGAATATGTCATAAAGCGTAATATGTAAAGTTTTTAAGAACAAATATTAGTTTAAGATTATACAAAGGCACAAAGGACTTATGAAAGTAAATGTTTAGTTACAAAAGATTTAACTATTTCTCAGGAGCACTGTATACAACTATATTTTTTAAAAGAAGCTGGTGACAACCCAGAAGACATCTATTGCACTACAAATGTAAAATTACAAATGGAAATTTAAAGCATTAAGTTAAACAAGTTAACAAGGTTAACTGCTAAAATTTATTTTAAAAATGTTTTCACTATTTAGTCACAAAATAAAAGTATTTTAAAAATTAAACCTAAGCTGATGTACATGCATTTTTTTGGTAACAAAACTTTAAGGTACTTCTTGGATATCATTAAACTCAAAAAATATTGTATGCACCAGTTAATAACAATATTGTATGCAGCAGTTAAAGCCAGAGTTTCAGAAACAAACAAAACCATTAAAGTGACCATCCATTGTGAGAGGAAAAAAACCAATGTCATATATAATGTATATATTCAATTTTATAGTAAACATCAGAAACTTCAGATACTTTATACTTTTTTGGTAAATTTTTACATTTAAATGGCAATGTAAGTAGAATATAAGTATAGAAGTAGAAATTGTAGACGAACAGTAGACGAACCTGAAATTACAAGGCGAGATTTTGAGGTCCACCTCCACCTTTACATCTTACTAGCTCCAACTAAGACAAAGTAATAACTTTTCTTTGAGTTTTCGTTTCTTCCTTTATAGAACTGAAATAATATTTTTATCACTGTATTTATGAAAGCAATCCAAGGGTCAAAAGAAAAAAGGTATAAAATATACTTTGTAAATTTAATACTACTTTAGAATATTCATTTACCAAAATACTTTTATATTTCCTAGTTAAATCTGTTAAGGAATCCAGTCATTCACCTAGAGATGTGCTTATTTTCACATCACCTACAAAAAGACGTCTATAAACAATCATCACCCAGCCAAGAATCACTAAATGAGAAAAATATCTTTATTGTGCTCTAGTAGTTTCTAATCATAATAGAACAATAAATTAGTTGCCAAAGTTTAAAAAAACTTGGTGCTAATATACTGGACTGCAAGCACTAAAAATGCAATATATTTAAAAACTGGTAACATATTACACATTGTGTTTTAACTTGCTTTTTATTTATTACAGGTAAGCACCACAAAGGAAGGAAGTTTCAAATGCTGAAATAATCTATTATTTACCTAGATCAAAACCAAACACAAGGTGGCCTTAAAGTTCAGGTGCAAATTACATTTTTATGGTCACCTTGTATTACAGTTTATGTGATCAACAAATTTTTTAAATATCACAATACCCTTTGATCAATAACCACTGTCCTCTCAGGTTAGTAAGACCATTTTATTCGATCATCTCATAAAACAATCAAAAGAAAAGCAGACATCAAATACACAAGTTAAGATACATACAGTGATATCTTTTAGTTTTATTCATTTTCTTATAAACAATAAATGAAATGAGACTAATCGATTAAAATAAGGCCAACTTTAAAAGTGCTATGTCCTCTTGTGTTCTATTATCTTTTTTCTTCTACGTGACCAAAAGTAGTATTTGCAAAACCAATTTAAAGGAACAAATCCCTTCAAACAAGAAATACACAATGTTTTGTAGTCATTCATTACCTCACAATATTCCATTAAAGGAAGTACAACTTTACAGTTTGCCTAACAACAGAAAATAAATACAAAACAAGAAATGTGTTACTAAAAAAGTCTGATCATTTTTTAAAGGAGGAAATTCCCAGTATAAATGAACTAACTTCAAAAAACTCTATTACTAATTAAAATATACAACCTAAAAACTGGTTACTAGACTTGCCATTTAACTGGCATTTACACCCAAAAACAAAAATATAAAACTTAAACTTGAGGACATTCTCAGGAACTAAACGTTATCAAAAGCATAGCAAATGCTTAAAGTTTCAATTTGTTTTAAAATTATTTTGAAAAGCCCAAATTTGAAGAAAATCCCACTGTAGTAATGCATGTTATAACAGCTGTTCATAGAGATCAGTCAACCATACTGGTGACAGACTAATGTGTTCACAGTTTTGTGAACTGTCTGGAGGGGGAATATAGTAAAATTACTGGGATGATTTAATGGTTATTGAATTTTACTAAAATTTTTCTAAGACCTTAGCTTTTTAATTTATACTGCCAAGTAGTGGCCAAAATCCATTAAAAATACTGTAAGATCTTAATTTCAAGATGTTTAAGTCCTAGGATGTGTTCCGTTTATTTCATGAAATAATTTTCTGAATGCCATTTTCCACCCACCTTAAATTCCATCAATATTAAGCAATGCCTTGAAAATAGTAAGGTTGTATTATTTCACTGAATATCATGTCCAACAGCTGCACCTAAAATTGGAAACTAAGGTCAAAATACATCAACAACCAAAAAAACCCCTACCTAAGTCTAATAGGAAGAAATTATCTTTTAGAATAAACAGTCTAAGCTGAGATAGGAGGCTCACTTGAAACCAGAAGTTCAAAAACTATCCTGGGCAATATAGCAAAACTCCATCTCTATAAAAATTAGAAAAATTAGCTGTGCATGGTGGTATGTACCTGTACTCCCACCTACTTGGGAGACTGAGGTGGCAGGAGCACGTGAGCCCAGGAGTTAGAGGCTGCTGTGAGCTATGATTATGCCGCTGCACACACCAGCCTGGACAACAAACCAAGACCCCATCTCCAAAAAAAATTTTTACAAGAGTGTAAATGCTTCCCACTCCAAAAAAAAAAAAAAACCCTACTTCAATATGGTTTTAAATATGCATAATTTACTAGTCGCAATTAACCTGCCTTACCTACTCTTAGAACTGGCAAAAGTGAGCCACAAAGTAAGCCATGTTTGTAAACTAAATATACACCTACAAATACCATACTTACACATTTGCTCCCAATAAAAAACAACATTCCAAGGAAATAAAAAAGACATACTAACCTTCCTTTGGACCCAATAACCTAAGGATGCTACTTTACTTTTCTTAGTCAAGATCCAATTTCTTTAAAAAGACTGACAAGTAGGACAGTACTAACTTTCCTGGCTTACCAACTGAATTAACACAGTCCCTGAGAGGAACAGCAAAACATCCACCAACAGCACAGCTATTTCCCTCCAATTAAATACCTGGTGCCTACGTTTAGTACATCAGTATTTTTGTTGTTGCCTTAAATTTAGCATAACCAAAACAAACTCTTGGTTTCCCTACTTCAATTTCATTCCTTCTTTAGATGACTTTATCATTATAATAAAAAGTCACTCAGTAGTTGCTCAGAACAAAAACCCAAGAGATAATCTTTTATTCTTCCCCTTCCCTGCACACCTCAATCTATCAGCAAGTCTTGGGAACTATTTTTCCAAAATACATTGGATTTGACTGCTTTTCACAACCTCAGCTGCAATTATCTTCATCCAAACTACCATGCTCTCTTCCACAAAAGAGTGCAAAATCCTCCCTGATGCCTCTCGTCCCTTATAACTCATTCTCCACCAACCAGGCCTTCCTATAACCACTTCGATTGTGTCCTACTGCTCTGAAAATAAAATCCTAGCTCAGTAAGCATGGTTTCAAGGCTACACAGGATGTGGTCTTCACCTGTTCCTATGATCTTACATTTGACTGTGCTTCCCTACTCCCATACTTGACCATCCTTTTGAGCCGCTGGATTTGTCATCCCTCTTGCCTGAACACACTCTTGCCTTTAGATCTTGCACCATTGGCCTTTCTCATCATTCACACCTCAGCTAAAGTGTCATTCTCCCCAACCACCCAAATTAAAGTATCCCATCTTCAATCCAATTCTCCAACACAGGTCTTCCGGTTCTCTTTGTACTATGCAAAATCTGAAATTACCTTGTTCTTTGTGCCCACATCAAATGCTCCAAAAAGCAAAGGATATGCAAACTGTGCTCTGGCCTGTGATCTTTGCTGTATCCCAAGAGTGTATAGATCAGATCCTGGCATTATTGAGCAGTGCCACACAACTCCTGTCAGGTCTCTTCACCTCAGCGCTAAAACCCCAAAAGAGCACTAGAGAGAAAAAACATAAAGACGACCCTGAAGCATCATGCCTATTTCAGAATAAATCTTTTAAGATTTTGTGCCCATAAATAACTCAGATTTAACCTATTTTTTTTTTTTTTATTGTTGGGGATTCATTGAGGGTAAAAAAACCAGGTTACACTGATTGCATTTGTTAGGTAAAGTTCCTCTTACAATCATGTTTTGCCCCAAAAGGTGTGGCACACACCAAGACCCCACCCGCCTCTCTCCTTCCCTCTCTGATTTAACCTTTTTTTTTTTTTTTTTTTTTTACCATTGCCATTCATCAATGTACTAAATGGAATTACTAAACTGTAATAATGATTTACAGAGAAAAATTAAACTATATGCTTCTGAATCTTCACCCTAGAATATCCATTCTATTCATTGTACTTTATATGGGACAAATCCCTAACCCCTGATTTAATTACTATTTCCTAGAAACTACACCTGAAGAAATAGCTACATAGGTACATTTGAAAAATTTATATATGGAGTGTCCATAAAGTTTATGTACAATTTAAAATAGTGTACGTGAACTTTATGGATACCCTGTATATGTCTTAGATGTCAGTATAATCCACTTACAACTACTTTACTGTCCAAATATGCAATAAGCTGATTTACAAAAAAAAATACTTAGTCAAAAACTTTACAATTAAAAATATTTAACATAAATTAATTAAATAATCCTATCTCCTTTAATCTTTAAAACAATCCTTTTAAATAAGTATCAACCTTCACATTTTACTGATTATATAACTCAGGATCTTAAGCATAAAGTGACTTCCTCCATGCCTATTCCTCCTGCAGTAATACAGAATGTGAACTGGATATTATTTTAATATTGTCCTCACCACTCCTCACCTCCATCTAATGGCAAATCCCCTTCATTCTTCAAAACTAAATTCTCCTGAAACATTCCCTGGTACCCTACTCTCATCAAGATGTCCCTCCCTAAATGAGTCTGACAGTGTGCATACATCATTTAGTAGGGCCTGTTATGCTATACTGGTTGTAAATAGTCATTTACATATCTACCTCCTACACAGTAACTACTCACTGCCTAGAATCGTTAGTCCTTTCAATCCACAGGCCTTGGAACAGACTAATTGCTAAATGGAACAAACAAATTTTCAGTCCTTTTGGCTGAAGGTTCAAAGAGTTCACAGGTATTTCACAGATAACTTCCTGTCAAGAATCTATGAACTAGAAGAAAGACTGGATTACATAATTTAAAACCTTCCAGGGTCTATGGGATGAATAACTAGCCCTCATCTTACACCAGAAATTTTCAGTCTTAAGACATTTTAAAACCATTTATTAAAATTCATCGCATGTGTAGGAAGAATGCAGGATTTACATTGTAAGGTCATTATTAATTTAATATGTAGGTGATGAGTGAAAAGTGAACAAAAAGTCAGCATTCTGTGAAGAATCTGCAGCAATGACAGCAATATAAGAAGTAGGTCAGAGACCATAAGCCAGAAAAATAGAAAGTAAAAACCAGTCTGCTGATCCGCTGGGAAATGGCCACTTATATCTAGAAAGCAACTCCCCCACCCCCCAAAAACACAAATGTGAGGAATATGTGCTAACCCATGCAGGGGAAATACAAAGTTGACAGAAGTACAGAAAGATCAAATTAATAATGGTCCAAAGACATGGACAAATTCAGAAACTAGACCAAGGTGTCAAATGATTTTGTTCGACCAATCCTGAAGTGATGCTTTCTTAAAGGCAACTGTTTCTAGGGCGCCTTTCTAAAATACAAGTCTCTCTTTAGAGAGGGTGCTGAGGTACTCAGAATTTGTTACTATTTTTGTTGGTTTCTTCATGAAGAACATTCAAGTGTCAAAAGTGTCAATTAGACCTCAGATGAAAAACCAGAAAAAAATTTAAAAACTTATGTCCTCATTAGATTAAAAAGTATTCTACTTAGAACTACATGCTCAGAACTTCTCTGTATGTGTTTTAAAGCCTTCATGTGGGCAGGAAGCAGCCTGTGAAAGAGAAATAGGTGCCTCCCTAAGCTATTTGAAATCAAAACAAAACTCCTCAGACAAAGTCTGAAACATCCTTTTAGACAATATTGCCACACAAGATCCTTGGTTACCCTTAACTCAGTATTTTTTCCCTTAAAGGAAGTCTCCAGTTTTTGTTTCCATCTCATTTCCTGTGAGGTAGGAAGGAAAGCCTGAAAGAAGAGTTATCTGTCCTGACCTCCAAATCAAACCCAACGAGGACCAAAATTCCCAATCTCCTTTTAGAAGAATTTAATTAAGCCCACCAGTTAAACAGTTAAACTCAGAGGAACAAAAAAAAACAAAAGCCCAAATTTCTCAAGTCAAATGTTTGAGAGCCCCAGGATGTTTAGCCATAGCTTACTTACATAATTATAATTACATACTGTAAAAATAAAGTAAATCCTATTAAAACCATAATTCAGAAAATTAAAGGCAAATAAAGTTCTATAAATATAATAGTAAAATAAATTCCCAGCTCCTCCCCCTAAAATAACCATAAGCTTTCTTCAAATTCCAACAAACAAGACCATCTTCACTACTCCCAAGTACTTCAAAGTCAGAGATAACTGAGCATCAGTAAATCCAGAAGCATTTAGCATTTCTCTCTCTCGCTCGCTCTAGTAAATTCAAAAATAGATAGGTAAGTGCAAATTCTGATAGAAAATTTATCAGTAAAATAACTTGATATCTTGCCAATTACTTTGACACCCCAAATTTTGAGTATTCCAAGATCCTATTACACAATACAAAAATCAATGATGTTCCTCTTCGATTTTTTTTTCCATAGAATTATTGCATACTCAGCATTAAAATATGCCTCTTAGTGACATAAAAATGTGAAGAGAAAAAAGGTATCACAGTAGGGCGGCGCCTGTGACTCAAAGGAGTAGGGAGCCGGTCCCATATACCAGAGGTGATGGGTTCAGATCCCGTACCGGCCAAAAACTAGAAAAAAAAAAATAAAGTATCAGAGTAGAAGATAAAGGTATGACTAGCATTATCTTTTTTTTTTTTTTTTTTTTTTTTTTGAGAAAGAGTCTCATCGTGTCGCCCTCGGTAGTGTGCCATAAAAATCACAGCTCACAGCAACCTCAAACCTTTGGATTTAAGCGATTCTCTTGCCTCAGCCTCGCAAGTAGTTGGGACTACAGGCACTCTGGCTATTTTTTTGTTGTTGTTGTTGTAGTTGCCTTTTGTTTTGTTTTGTTTTTTAGCTGGCCCAGCCCAGGTTTGAACCCACCAGCCCCAGTGTATGTGGCCAGTGTCCTAACAACTGAGCAACGGGTGCCAAGCCAGCATTATCTTCTTGTTTGAGATCCATAAATGTTTTTTCGGAATATAATAATTCTATGGCAAAACAACTTTAGAGCCAGGTAAGTGGCTGTAAACTAGTACAACTAACTTATCCAACAATAAAGAGTCATACTCTCAAGCCTTTCATACCAGCAATCTGTATGGTCTGACATAGATAAGAGGTATGTGTGTCTGGGTGGGTATCTCACACTCAATACCCTTCATGCTTCCCTCATGGGATAATAGAAACTTTAATGTTCTATTGCTTTTTAAATTTAGATGAGGCATGTTTAAAGAATTAAAATTCATAAGCATCTTTCAGTTCCTTCTTTAATATCTTATCAAAGGAGATTTTTAAATGTTTATTTAGGAAGCATGTTTACTATACTGGAACTATTGTTAAGGATAGTTCGAAGTCAGTTCAAAGACTTTTTTTTACAAAATAGTTAATTTTTGGACAATCTAAGAAAAATACAGGTTGTCACCAAGTGTCCAAAAATTCAACAAGCAGCTCCCTCTCCTGGAAAAAAGGAGTTCCTCTTTAAGCTGTAAAACACATACTTGTACCTTTAAAATGTTTAAAAATACATGAAGCAAAATACAAAGAGCAAAATTTGAGTTTTTCTATCAGTATCAATTAATATCCAATACTACTAGAAATGACTACACATTAGTTTTATAGAAAACCATAAAAATACTAAAAATGAATAGTTTGCCTGGCTAACAAAAAGCAATGAACATAATGATCTGGCTTACTGTATAACCTCTGCATCTGATCACAGAATTTTGACATTCTTCTCATTTTAGTGGTTTCATACCAATATCAGTTTTCAAGTATATTGTCTAAACTTAACTCTCCAGCTTTAATCAAAGATCAAGTGGTTCTATAAAGACAGTAGCAGCTCTCTGAAGCTCTTTTATAGAGAATGTCCCAGAAGTCGCTATACATAGGGAAAATGGGAAACTGAAGCTAAATGTAACTTTACTGACAAAACCTTCATTATAAAATTTTATAAAGTATTTACAAAATATTATTTATGTGTTGGCCACCTCTTTGTAAAATTTCACAATGAAGATTTTATAAATAAAGGCACATGCAGTTATCATTCCCCATTTTCCCTAAGTAGGGCACTTTAGGGTGACTTTTGGGACATACTACATTTAAAAGTAAGTCTTCATACTCTATTTACTTGTTTATCAGATTAAAAAAGAACATACAAATATGACTGACATACTGAACACTCCAAATTTATATTTCACAGTATGTAGTTAGCTAAAGTATTAGTATTATTCTTAGGTACTTGGTTATATAAATTAAAAGTGCAATTTACAAATGTCACAGTCCACAATGTTGATACATATGTCCTCACATACTAAAAACAAACTATTATCCTTTAACTCATCAATGAACTCACAGCAATTGGGTAAGTTTAAAACAAGCAAACAAAAAAAGTGCTTATTTAAGATAAAGTTGTTTATCACTAATGATGAAAACAGATAGAGAATGAGGGAAAAGTTAATCAGGAAACAAGATAGAAGCACAACCTATCTCAACTACAGAGTACTCGGAAAATGCTAAGAAAACTTCAGACTTTAAAAAAATACGTAAAACCTTCTTGAACAAAAGAGATTTACCTTAGTATAAATTGAATGCCAAAGTTCCTCAAATTTAAGCGCTATGACTACATTATAAAGAACTGAATATATAATCTTAAAATGTAAGTACTAATATTAGGTGTTATTAATACATCAATATTCAAAATCACCTGATAAAAATCTTTCAATAGGCAGCAAATATTTTCTACACAGCAATGTGAATTACTAAGATGGATCTTTACTAAATTGTTGAGTAGCAGAGAATTTGACAAACAATGCATTTTAGCAAACTGCTAAAGCTATCTTCAGGAACCAACCTTGCTAATATGAATAATAAGATTTCTACTTCTTAAATTGAAAAGACAGTTTAAATGAAAAGTTTCAAGTGTTTATCTACATTGAACCTTTAGAACCTTACTAGTTTTGAAACAACTGCTGAATTCAGTAAATTTCTTGGAGGAAAGTTTAACCAGTTTTATACAACATTCACTGTTACCAGACAGCAGTATTTTACATACAATCTGTACTTCAGAATTAAAACATGACACACATCCTTGGATTTCTTGAAATTTACTAAGACCCACTTGAAACTTTGTCTGAAGCATTGTTTGTAGTAAAATTATTGGGCTGAAGTAATCAAACAAAGCTGGTTTCTTTTAGCTAAAATGGGTAGTGTAGAACTTGAGAAAACACCATAAATACTGCACATTCCTGCTCATACAATTTATATTTTAAAAGAATAAACCACCACCCTGTACAAACCCTCCAGCCATCAGTAACGTTCTTTTTTAATGACCCAGACATTGTGAAAATGTAGCGCAGAAAGGACATAAAAGTATAATAAAATTACTTGTAATTAATTTTAAGTCCTTCTTTCTTTTATATTTAAAACACATACAGCAAAAGTGGCAGGGAAAAGGTGCACGGTAACTTTTCCTGCATTTACAGGAGTCATTACAACCCCATAGTTGTAATCACTGTCCAAGGACACCGCACTGAAACCGGGTGGGGATGTGTAGAAACAAGTAAATACTCGAAGGTAAACACAGTTTGTTTTTGTGTCTCCTTTTGCTGTCACTAGTCCATTCTATTCCCCTAAAAGGCACATTTGTTTTCAATACAAAGTCAGAAGAGAACAAATAACACAATTGAGCGAGAGGCAAGACTCTCCTGCCCTGTTTCTCGCCCTGGCCTAACATTTCATCTTCCTTCAACCAGATTACCAGATGAATAGGGCAGGTCACAGGATCAGGATGAAAATATCCATCTTGGCCTTACGCCCGCCCAGTCCCTCCAAAGCATTTTCCTCCTTCTCTGATTATAATCCCATCCGAAGCAAAGCATGGCTCATGGATTAACCCCATCCCTGACCACTGCCCTATTCTCTAACCTTATCCCAACTTGTCCGTGAATTAGCTACCCGAATGCTTGATGCCAGGTAAATGAACTAAGAACTAAAACAAAGACTGAGACCGAAGTCAGACTCTAAGGGTCAGTAAAGGAAAGAGCGAATACGGTATAAAACCACGTAGAAAGAACTAAGAAAGGTCCAAGGGCTCGTGAACAGTCTGTGCTGTGGACGTGCAAACCCTGGCAGATAAAAGCAACAAGGCTGGGAGGAGAGCGGAAGGAAACTCGCTGGAGAGACATTTTGGGCGCGTTAGAGACGCACTCCCTCTGGCGTTGAGGGATCCGCAGCCAAATCCGAGATGCGACCGAGTCTAGGTGACAAGAGCAAACTCTCCATTAGCCGGGTCGTCCTCTGCAACACCGAACAGCCCCAGGGATCCCCCAGTGCCTTCTCCTTCCCACGCCCGCTGCCGGCCCGGCCCGGCAGGTCCAAACAGGCAGCGAGCGCGGGCGGAGCCGCTACTCCCGAGTCGGTTCCCACGCGCGGCCCCTCCAGGCAGGACGCCCCCCGCCCGAGCTCCGCGCCTACCTGTAGCACCAGCGGCTCGGGGTTGAAGGCCAGGGTCAGCAACAGCTGCATGCGCTCCGAGTCCTTGAGGTTGCGGAGCAAGAAGCTGCCCGAGTCCTTGGTCTCTGCGTAGCGGCGCACCAGGCGGTCGAGCAGGCGCTGCGAGGGGCAGTGCACCAGGTCCGACCAGCCCTCCACCGCCTCGGGCGTGAGCAGACGCACGTCGCCGTTGAGGCGCGCGAACTCGGTCCGGGGCATGGCCTGGAGTAGGTCGCAGCGGGGCCGGCCGGTGGCCCGTTTGCAGATGCTCTGGTCGAGCTGCGCCAGCTCGCGCTGCGAGCCGAGGCGCTTGAGCACCACTCTGCGGCGGCCGCCCTCACGGGGCTCGCCGTACTGCGCGAAGTAGACGTTCTTCACGTTGAGAAAGTCTAGCAGGCGCAAGCGGCCCCACGCCTCGAACACCACCTGCCCGTTGAGGAAGCGGCGGCACCAGCTCGTCCCGAAGCACGCCGGGCACTTATTGAGCTGCAGGAAGCGCCGGTCGGCCAGCTCGTTGCGCTGCCAGGAGGCGAGCAGCGACGGCGAGTGCAGCACCATCAGCACCAACAGGCTGCCCAGCGCCGCCAGCTTCAGCGAGCGGGACAGGCGGCCCAGCTTCGGGGGCACCAGGCGCCACATCCCGCCCGCCCGCCCGCCCGCACCGGGAGGGCGAGGGCACCCCCGGGGCGCCCCCACCGCGCCGACCACCGGAGAGCGTCCCGCAAGGGCCCCCGGCGAGACAAGGAGCGCGGGCTGGGGCGGGAGGCGGAGTAGGTGTGTGAGAGTGGAAGACAGGGAGCGGGAAGGAGCCGACTCAAGCAGGCAGCGACTTCTCCCAGTCACAAGTCTCCACAACTCTCGAGCTCCCTCCTCCGAGCTCCCCGCCCCCCGACTCCGGCGGCGCCTCCTCCACGCCAGCCAAATTATAGAGGAGCGGGCGGGGGAAGGAGCGGGCGGGGGAGGGAGCGGCGGGCCCCGACGGCCGCGCGCCCGTGTGCGCGCGCACACGCACTCCTCGGGGCGCGAGAGCTGCGGCGGTGGCGAACGGCCACGGGCAAGCCGGGTCTAGGCAGAAGGGAGGGACTCACGGAAGGGGGAGCGGAGCGGGGACACCTCACACCCCAAAGTAGCGACGCGCGTTCCGGACCACGCACGCCCCCGCTCGTCCACACTGGCTTCCTTGGGAGCCGCAGGGAAGGGGCTGGGGGCGGGGCCGCGGGGCGGAGCGAGCCCGCCGCGCGCAGCCCGAAAGCGTAAGCGCGGTCTCGTGGAGCGGCGGTGGGGGAATGGCGGGCCCGGAGCTCGAGCTTTAGAGGGGAGAGTATGAAGTCGGGAGCTCTGGCGGTGAAAAGACTTTCCATGATAACTAGTCTTTCGTGTTTGTTAAGTTTTACGGGGGCCTGCCTTTTGCCGCTGTGGAAATGGTTCCCTAAGAGCAGACGGAGAAGAATTGCGGAAGCCTAATGTGACCCCTTCACGCGGGGCGGAGGCCGAGTGGGCGGGGCAACCGCCTCTCGCCTTATAAGGGTTGGGCGCGCGCCTGGGGGCGGGGCGAGGCTGAGGCGCGCCGGGCGGGGGCACGCGCTCCCGCCGCGCCGACCCCGGGCTCGCGCGCGCCTCCCGGTAGGGGGTGGGGCCTGCGCAGAGAAAGGTGAGAGAGACTCGAGTTGTGGCGCGCAGGTCGGGAGCGCGGTTTTCGGAGTCTTATGTGTGGAAGCGCTGTAAATCTTCCCGAGTGAACACGGAACGCAGTCCTCAAGATGACTGAGTTTAAGAGAAGACAAAGGAGAGCTAACGCGGCCTGGTGTCACCAGGAAGTCTGCTCCCACCGCCGCGAGGAAGCCGGGACGAGCCCTTGGCAGGTTAGCTTTTGCTCCCAGCCTGGCCAGAAACCGCCGTGTTGCTGCTACTCGGCTGAGTGATTGCTCGGCGCCGCCCCTGCGGGTCCCTGCGGAGCAGACGGGCGCCGGGCTCCACCCTCCTGGCCCGCCGGGCTCGGGCCCGCCCCCCGGCCGCGGCGCGGCGCGGTGGCGGTAACCATGGGGACCCTGGCTGCTCCACTGGGGCGCGTTGGCGCGGAGCCGCCCCGACTGCACGCACAGTCCCTCGGAAATGCTGCATTAAGGCACCTGGCTGGCTTTGGTGTCTGTTGTAGGGATCTGCAGTGTTTAGCTGTAGCTTTGAATATACATATATTGTTTTTTACTTTTAGCGCTAGAATAGTTAAAATAAGTAGCGATTATTAGCCTGAGGGACAGGTGGTTCCTGATAACGTTATCAAAGATCTGGATTTGAACTGAGTTAATTTAATTTTAGGAATTGAACAATTTTCGAAGGCCGCACTATATTACAGAAACTTAGAAGCATCTATGCCAGATGATCACGTTCACTTTCCTGCATTATTTGATTGTAACGTAGAGAACCATCTGCTTGAGAACTGCTGAAGTTAATGTGTTCTTTGTGATGGAAGAATTCAAACTTTGAAAAAAAAATCTTTAGGCAATTTAGTAAGGGTATTCAAAATAGACTTGATGTTTTTAAGTGATAACATATTGAATACAGACCAATTGGAAGAGTTAGTCTTCAAAACCAAGTATAGAGAGCTGTACTTGGGAAATTTGGCTGCTACACCGATCACTTTATGCCACTTTTGGCAGGAATTTTTTTTAACTTTCCTTCAGGAATCCCCAAACTACTTACGTAGTACAGTATGTTATAGTTAAGGTCAAGAGCTCAAAAGAAGGATTTCTTTTGAAAAAAGATCGGCAAAAAAAAAAAAAAAAAAGAAAAGAAAAAAGATCGGCAGGATTGGTATGAAGACCTGTGCTGCAGTGGCTGCTGCTGCTGAATTGTAAATTAATAGGTTATTACTGAACTGAAAGTTTTTTTTTCCAAAGTCTCAAAAAATAAACTATTTATAAATAAAAATAGAAGATAATTTAAAAAAAACATCATGCACAGACAATAGAAAAAGAAGGAATACTCCAAATTCATTCTACTTCATCTGGATATACTTGATACTAGAATTGGAGAAAATATGTTATTATAAAGGGAAAGTACAAACATATTTCACTTATAAATAAGGATGCAATATCCTAAACAACCTGTTGACAAGTTGAATTAAAAATTATTTCTCAAATAATGTACTTTGCTCAAAATTAAATCCAATTTATGTGAAAATTAGTCCCTTTTCTTTTTTTTTTTCTTTTCCTTTCCTCGACCCCCTCCCTCCTTCTCTCTCTGTCTGCAGAGAACTGAAACATCGGTTCTCAGACATCGGTTTTACCTGCCTCAGAAATCTGTTGGATTAATACTAGATAATACATGTGCATTTGCTTTGAAACAATAAAAAAGCTTACCTGAATTTGAATATTTATAGTTACAACTAATGATTCCATTGGCTTTCTTGCCAGTAAACTGATTAGGCTCAGAGAATTTGGACATAGTTGAAGACACTTTAGGGGTCTAGTAACAGGATTAAGGAGGTAACTTGTATTGCTTCTAGATAGGAGAAGGGTCTTTGGAGTTCTTAAACTATTCCCAACATCCAAATCCTTGGAATTGTATAGCTATAATTTGAATAGTGGAAGTAAAAAACGATTACTAGTCTATATAAGTTGAATTTTGAAAAATGCTTGTTTTGCCTATACTTTACATTTTTTTAAAGCTTTAATGTTCTTTTTCCAGTTAAATTTTCTAGACATCAAGAAAGATAGTCTGAGAACTTTAACACATTCCTCAGAAGGAACGAAAATCTTAGAACCATATGAGATGAAATCACAGTGTTCTAAAATGCCAGTATAGAGTTCAGAAAAAGATCAGTAAGTTCTAAAGTTCCATGTTAGGATTCAGAAAAAGATAATTTAAGTACAGTTCTTGACAGGTAGCATAAAATGATTGGTTGTAGCAGCCAAATTTCTTAAGTACAGTAGTTAACTTGATACAAGGCTTTGAAGACTAAATCTTCCAATTTGAACTCAATGTAATCATTTAAAAATCACATCTGTGTACCATTATCAATTGCCTTATTAAGGTTTAGAAAAAATCAGTAAGAGAATCAGAAAAATCACTCAGCTTTCCGATAAACTGCATATGCTTTCAGCTAATGGATCATTAACTAACATCCAAAGTTCTTGACCATTATTGTAAATAATGGGGTGCATTGTAAAATGTCATGAGCTGTGCACCATGGCTCAGTGGTTAGAGCACTGGTCTGCACACCAGCAGTGGGGGGTTCCAACCTTGCCTGGTCCTGATTAAGAAAAAAATAAAATAAAAATAAATAAAATGTTATGTTATAATAGCTATCACTGTTATAATTGTATCCTAGGTAATTCAATATCATAGTAGTTTGATGCCAACTATCATTTATCTATTTTGATAGTCAAAGCTGTACATTGTATTCTATTCTATACTAGATGTTGGTGGCTCTCCCAACAAGGGACTGTTGCCCCTCAGGGGATATTTGGCAATGTCTGGAGACATTTTTGGTATCATAACTGGGGAGTGGGGTGCTGCTGTTGTCTAATGGGAAGACATGAAGGATGCTGCAAAACATTCTGTGATCCAAGATAACCACTACCAACAAGGAATTCACCAGCCCAAAATATCAATAATACAATGTTGAGAAATCCTGACTCACATAATTCTCTCAGATTGTATGGTTAAAAGCACAAAACTCTTATTGGTCATCATACTTTCCTGCAACAAAAAATATGTGTGTATGGTTGACCTTCAACCAAGCTGACTTCGAAATGCATGGGTCCACTTAATACGTGTATTTTTTTCAAACAAGGATTGAAAATACAGTATTTGTTGAATGTATAACCCATGGAGAGCTGACTTTTTCTATAAGTGGATTGTGCAGGGCTTTAAGAGGCACTTGAATATGCTAGGATTTTGGTATACTCTTGGAGATCCTAGAACCAATCCTCCACATATACAGAGAGACAGTTGCATTTAAACTTATTTATATTTTGTGATCATAATGTTCTAAATGTTAAGTCAACTTGGAAGAAATTTCTTTGTCATTTCAACTGTTATTAGTGTTCAGCTGATCAAAACAACATAAATATCCTGATTTTTATTAGCCGGGCGCTGTGGCAGGCGCCTGTAGTCCCAGCTACCTGGGAGACTGAGGCAAGAGAATCGCTCAAGCCTAAGAGGTGGAGGTTGCTGTGAGCTGTGACTCTACAGCACTCTACGGAGGGCAATAGAGTGAGACTCTGTCTCTACAAAAAAAAAAAAAAACATAGAAAGTATTTTATTAAAATATGTTTTTCTAATGAACTTGGACTTTTTATTATTTAAGTGTTCATGGGTGAATATTATTACTAGAATATGACTGTATTCAACATCATTGCTCTTCATTTTTAGATATGTAAAGGCTAAAACATTTGAGAGAAAAAATATTTATGTAGCAATGTCATTCAATTACTTTTATTCCTTCTGAGTTATATGCCAGAAATCTTTTACTAAAAGTAATCTATCATCAGGATACTCTACTGATAATCAGGTTCTCTAGTTTGGTTTAAAAACAAAGTACTGAAATACCATGTTGGAAAATGATTTCTTACTTAGTCATTAGAATTATTTTCTCATGTCAACTTTATTTAGTGCCCTGGCAGTTATGTCCTAGTGATACCGGTGTTTCAGGTTCTTGGTCTTGGGGATTCGAAGAATGAATTCACGGACCACAGGATCAGTGGTAAGACAGGGTTTATTCACAGAAACAAAACTTAAAACTTACAAAAAAAGCAAAACTTCTGGCAGAGAGAACCCAGGAGGGGAACAATCTCTCTTGCTCTCTCTTTCAGGTCTGTTTTGCGGCTCTCTGCTCAGGGGTTTATATAGTTGTAGGGGGTTGTTTTGCCAGAACTTAATGTTGACTTCTAGGGCATGGGTCTTTGTCAGTTATAGCTAGTTGTTCAATCAGCAGAAAGGTGCTGTGCTTGAAACTCACAGGAGGACACAGCAAGGGACAGCCATGAAATTGACCAGTGTCTCCCAAACAGATGTCTGGCCCTTCCAGCAAGCTGATTGCTCCAGCCACAGCAGCATCAACACTGCCAGAGCTAGCGGCACGGCAGGTCTTGGCGCCACCTGCCCTGCATCACCAGGACAGCATGTCATGGGAAGATGGGTAAGGATAAGAAGTATTGTTTTTGTAAAGGCACTCCTCCAAAAAATTCCCTGTGTACTGAAGTGGACAGAACAGTGTCTGATTTAAATGGTTGTTCCACTAGTAATTGTAGAATGGGTGAGTGAACAATTGATGGAACAAACACTTTGGCATTAAATGTTGTAATAATGCAAGCTAGAAATGATAGGTATTAGCAATGAAGCTGATGAAAAATGGTATATGCTGGGTATATTTTGAAGATAGAGCTAACAAAATTTACTTGAGATTTGGGCGTCAGAGACAGGGAAGCATCAGGTATCATTAACAGATTTTTGTCCTATACTAAAAATTTACTATTTGTAGCCTATTGGGACTTCCAAAACAAAAATATCACAGACTAGGTGGCCTTTTTGTCACAGTTTTTGAGGCTTAGATGTCAATTATCAAGGACTTTGCAAATTTGATGTCTGGTGAGGGCACTCTGTGGTTCATAAATGTTCTTATTTTTGCTGTGGAAGGAAGGGCAAAGGATCTCTGTGAGTTCTCTTTTATAAGAACAATAATCACCTCCCCAAAAGGCCCCACCTCCACAGACCATAACACTGAAGATTTGTCTTCAACACATGATTAATATTGGGGGGGATGGACACAAACATTCTGATCATAGCACCATTTCCTGAGGATCAGGAAACTGAGAAGAAAAGGATGAGGAAGATGCAAGTAAAATTCCCATCCATTGTTCTTCAGTGCCACATTTATGTATCTAAACTTAATTTAGCTGTTGAAATCACATGGTTGACTCGGCGCCTATAGCTCAGCAGTTAGGGCGCCAGCCACATACACCAGAGCTGGCTAGTTTGAACCCAGCCCAGGCCTGCCAAACAATGACAAGTACAACCCAAAAATAGCTGGGCCTTGTGTGGGCGCCTGTAGTCCCAGCTACTTGGGAGGCTGAGACAGGAGTATCACTTAAGCCCAAGAGTTGGAGGTTGCTGTGAGCTGTGAGTCTATGGCATTCTAAGGAGCTAAGGAGGGTGACATAGTGGAACTCTGTGTCAAAAAGGAAAAACAAAACACATGGTTATTTATCAAAATATAAATAGTATCTATTTCAGTCTAAATGAAAGATCTACACATTTCTCCAAAGAATGATAGGGATTTTTCTCTTTTCTACTTACAGTGCCTAAAATTCAAACACTTGACAATATTGGTTGTAACTCTTTTGCTACGTAATGTTATCTATTTATGTGTGTCAGGAGATGTACCTTAAGGACTGGTTTTGTTGTTAAAGGTTTTAAAAGTCATTCATTGTTTTAATAGGATTTTAAATACATTTCACTATATTTTAAATCATTAACTATAGGTGTTTTCTAGGACAAATTCTGTTTTAAGCAGTTGACTCCCTTGGTTGTAAAAATAGAAATGTCAAACTCATACATACCAAAAGCATGATTTTGCTTGAAATAATTGAATCATACAATTTTTCTGACCTTATCAGAATAATGTAAATTAGCCCAAATGCAACCATAACATTATATTAATTAAAAATAACATAACAGTGTTGCATAGTTTTCCACATGGGCTAGGTTTATCAAGAGAGGCACATTTTTCTTTTCCTCAATAAGCTTTCAAAACGAGTCTTTTCTTGATTGTTTCAGCAGAGAAAATAATATGTACAGAGACTAAAAAATTAACACATCAGTGACAGGTCATTTACATATCCACTGGTTAAGAATCTTTTGAAAAGTTAATCCAAATCAAGTGCATGTGTAAATTAACGTTTTTATTACCTATTTTAAAGGTTGACATGCCTGCTGCAAGTGCCCTGTATTTACTTCCAACCAGGTACAGAATTCTGAGCATGTGGGGTCACAGTCCAATGGAGAAGACAGATACATACATGCCAACTTGATTACGTTTGGGCCAAATATTGTGATGTAAGCATATATTAAAGGAATTCCTGAGATATAGAGACATTTTCTTTGCATATGACCCCCCACTTAGAAGAATAAATAGGCTGCTGCTTTTTCAGCTTGTTTTCCTCTTTGCCTCACAACCTATGTCTCTTACCTCGCCTCTTCCACTGGCCTGTGCAGATGATGCCCCCTCTGCTGGATGATGGCAGCAACAACCCACAGCTCTTCTCTTCGGGCAGGCATACCACAAATCCTGGAGAACAGTAACTGCCCTGTGGAGGTCAAAACCATCCTTCTGGGTAACTAAAGCTCTGCCTCCTTTCAGGTATTTATCTGCTACAATCTTCAATCTAATGGCTCTGCTATTTGTAAAAGTAAGCCACAGCTGGGGGAAGCCAGTTAAGTTTTATACTTGGGTACCAGGTATAATGTGGATTTAATGTTCAAAATGATACAGTCCAGAAATGTCAATTTTTAGTTTTTTCCTTACAAAAGCATTTATAAAACTCTATGGTTAAATAAAATGAGAAATAAGATTTGCCATTTAGAGAACTAGCTGTAGAGATGTCTTATTATCTAATGTAGTCTAATCAGAGAGCCCGGTTATAAAACTGGGGGTTGACAAAAGAGATTCCTCATCTTTTAGATGTAACTGATACGCTGGTCTAATTGGACAGGTCATCTATTCTGTCCTTGTGCAGCTTTATGCTCTTCTATAGATTGATGTCTAGGACTTTTTTCCTTTTTATTCAGGAAATGGTAAAACTTTAGTTGCTTTTCAAAAAATTGGGAATTAAAAATTTAAATCACATCAAATGAAATGAAAATATAACATATTGTTTTGTTATAATTAAGTGCCCTTAACTATTTTGTCTGCTACATAGAAAATAAATAGCTGTAGATAAGGAAAATTTATTATGTGCTGACTTAATCATAAGACAACCAGACCTTAAGAACTTGACAAACTGAAAGTAACAATTTGGCAGATTAGACTGAAATATCACAATAATTTTTAATAAGTTATGTCATTCTAAAATAAAGTAATATTTACTTGCAGTCATCAGTGTGTCAATAAACATAATTGTTGGAGTTCTAGAATTTGTTTTTTAAAAAAAGTTAAACTCAAAAAAAATCATTAAGGGTTAACAAGTATGTCTATTCATTTTTTGGAATATATCTTACCAAAAAGACTACCAGTTAATTACATTTTTACATTGTTTTTCCTCATAACACTAGAGATAAGTTGCAAAGGCAATTTCAGGAATAATTCTAAGGAAAAGTGATTCTTAAAACTACTATTGAATTCCACAGATCATTTTTTTTTTTTTTTTTTTTGAGATAGTCTCACTATGTCATTCTTGGTAGAGTGCTGTGGCATCACAGCTCACAGCAACCTCAAACTCTTGGGCTCAAGCAATTCTCTTGCCTCAGCCTCCCAAGAAGCTGGGACTACAGGTGCCCTCCAAAATGCCCGCTATTTTTTGGTTGCAGTTGTCATTATTATTTAGCAGGCCCGGGCCAGGTTCGAACCTGCCAGCCTCGGTGTATGTGGCCGGCACCCTAACCACTGAACTATGGGCACCAAGCCAACCACAGATCTTTTCAATAGTCATATATTTAAAGAAAATTATTTCTCAAATAAAACATTAGCCTGTCTTTCTTCTTTTTTTAATTTCCAAATATTAAGGAGGTACAAATGTTTTTGTTACATGGATACTTTCTATAAACTTTTTAATGTTGCTGGTTTAGAAAAACAAAATCGTTTTTGTATATTATCCTTGCATGTAGCAATATTGCCACATTTCTTATTAATTTGAGTCGTGTATTATATCTTTTGGGTTTCTACACACAAAAAATATGTAAATTAGAATAGTATTCTTCAAAAAAAATAAATAGGAATAAATCTGAGGAAGGAAAGATATACAGCACTACTACCTGAAAACTACAAGTCATTAAGAGAAATTAAAGATCTCAATAAATGAAAGGGTACACTGTGTTGAAGTATGAACAGATTTTATCCTGAAAAGATGTCAGATATAATAATGTTAATTTATAATTGAACATAACTCCTATCAAAATTCCAGCAGAGTGTTTTTTAATTAAGTTGACAAGCTGAAAATTCACATAGATACAAAAAGGGCTACAAATAGCTAAATCAATCTTGAAGGAGAACAAAGCTAAAAGGCTTACCTAATAAATTTAAAGTATCATTATAAAGAATCAGTAATTAGGACAGTGAGATATTTGTGCAGAACAGAAAGATAAATGTGTGGAACAGAATGGAGAATCTCATACAGATCAGCTGATACATGGCAAAAGTGACAGCAATGCAATGAGAAAAGGTAATCTTTTCAATGAACAATACAAAGTCAAATGAGTGTCATAAGGAAAAGAAATATATCTTCACCAGTATTTCATACATCATGCACACACCAATTCTAGGGATGTTGCATGTCTAAATGTGCATAATAAAACAATACACCTTTTAAAATCAAACAATATTTGCATGACTTTTGGTAGGTTGCAGTTCCAGAGATCCCCTAGACTAGCAGTCCCCACCAGGAACCAGTTTCATGGAAACCAATATTTTCCATTGGGATGGGGAGAATGAAGGGGGGGGCGTTTGATCGGAATCTACAATCAATTGATTTATTATGGTCTCTGTGCAGTCAAACCTCTCTACTAATGATAACTTGCATTTTCAGTTTCCTGATACTATGATCACTTGCCTCAGCTCCACCTCGAATCACCAGGCATCACATTCCCATATGGAGCATGCAAGCTAGATCTCTCACATGCAGTTTACAGTAAAGTCCGTGCCCCTTTGACAATCTGATGTGGCTACATATCTGACAGGAGGCGGAGCTCAGGCAGTGATGTAGCAATGAGGCACATCTGTAAATACAGCTGAAACTTTGCTGGCTTGCCCACCACTGTTGACCCACTTCCTAACAGGCCACTGGCCTATCTGTGGCCCAGAGGCTGGGGGCCGCAGCCCTAGACCAACTCCAAATTCAAAATTGACTGGAACAGAACTCAGTGAAGCTATTATACTCACAGTTACAATTTACTTAACAAAAAGTTACAGATTGAAATTAGCAACAGGAAAGAGCATGTAGGCAGGTCCTGAAGAGATCAGGCACAGAGCTTCCAATTGTCTTCTCCCAGGGGAGTTACTTGGACCCTGCTTATTTCCGCCAGCAAAGTTGTATAGCAACACAATATTGCCAACCAGGGAAGCTCAACCAAGCCTTGGGGTGTCCAGGTTTCTCTTCCCCCACCCCAAGGGGGGAGGGGGGAGGATGTCAGTCTCAGTTATGGCTAACTTCCAACATTGCTGACCTTAGATAACAGTCCCTTTAGAGCCCTCACCACAGATAGCAATGTTAGCATAGACTACTTGGCATGGCCCAAGGCGCTCAGGTAAACAAAGATACTCTCAGGAGGCAGGCCATTCCAAGGGTTTATAGATTACCTCCCAAGATCCAGGGGTAAGGACCATACCTTTTATTCTGACAAAATCAGTGCTAATGTAGGAAGAGATTTCTTAAGCGGGACACACAAAAAAACTCTAACCATAATATTAAAAAAATAATTGGTCTATATTAAGACATTTTATTCATTAAGAGAATGACTAGGTAACTCAGGTCAAAAGAAAATATTTCAGTACATATACAGTATTTGAAAAATGACCGGTATCCAGATGCATACAAATGTATTAGAAACCCAACTGGAGAATATAATGCAGAGAACAGTATTGTATATATTTCCTGTATATCACACAAAATATTAAAATAATGTGTGTTTCCTCAATTAAATGGATAGCTTTTACTAAGCTTTTTAAGTATATACTTAAATCAGCTTTTAAAAACATCATGTGTGGGGCGGCACCTGTGGCTCAAAGGAGTAGGGCACCGGCCCCATATGCCGGAGGTGGCGGGTTCAAACCCAGCCCCGGCCAATAGAAAAACTGCAAAAAATAAATAAATAAATAAATAAATAAATAAATAAATAAATAAATAAATAAATAAACATCATGTGTGTAGTCAGGAAGAATACAAAAACTTTATTCACGCTAGCGGTTTTACTCACCGTTACTCCTGACCCAGTGATGCAAATGTCAACACAGGCGTTTGGAGATAAACAGTGATGTTGAAAAAGTTTATGTGGCATTTTAACATTTTAAAACATAACTTGTATGAAATGCCAAATTTCTAATGAAAGACCTTTTTTGATGATTAATTGGTGCCAATAACAGATAAGCAAAGCATCAAGTGCAGCAAAAGCTACAGACTTATCCATTTTTAAGAAAAAGTTACAATTCTATAGACAAGATATCAACCTAGTCTCCAGTTTTGTAATTAAATCCTTCATTTAGAAAGTTACTGTGTGTTTGATAAATGGATCTTCTATATTTATTTTAATGATTTTCCATCCAGCAAGCATTCATCAATGTAACCTATATACACCTTCTTTGGTATTTAGTTTGCTTCAGCCAATGAAATACAATAATTCACCCTGTAAAATGTTTCAGTGGCTTTTTCATTTATAATTTCAAAAGCCATAATAATTTTTGGCTTTAAGGAATGTATCATATCTGTGTTTAAATATTCAATTTCCTTTTCATTAAACTCTGATCTCAAAATGAAACTACAAGTTATCTGAAAATCTTTTGTTACGTAAGACACAGTAAGATAAATAATTTACATCCATAAGGCAAACGGAATTTTTTCCTCCTATTTTTATTTCTTATATACATTGTTCTCAGTTCCTTCGAGTAAATTACTATCACGAGGACTCTCTGATAGCTGTTTCATCTTTTCTTAGCATAGTTAGACAATGCGGATGTGGGCTAAGAAAGTAATTCTTCTAATCTCCCTCAGTAAAACAATGATGTATCCATTTACCATGGTCTTCCCTTCCTTGTGTAGATGCAAATGTCCACCTGGTTTCATTTTTCTCCTGCATTGCCTCCTTTAGTATTTCCTCCTTTAGTATCCCTGCAGTTTATTAATAATATCTATCAAGTTTTTAGTATGAAAAAGTCCTTACATCACCTCAATTTTTGAAAGGTATTTTCTGTAGGTGTAAAATTCATGTTGACTTTTTTCAGAAGATTTGCTCCCTTGTCTTCTGTCTTGCACAGTTTCTGAAAAGTCTGCTGTAATTCTTAGCTTTGTTTCCCTGTATGTAATGTGGCTTTTTTCTCTAGCTGCATTTGAGATTTTTTTCTTTAATGGGTGTTGTGTAATATGTTTATTATGTGCTTTGGTGTGGTTTTCTTCGTTTCTTCTCTTTGAGAGAAGTTGAGCTTCTTGAATAGGTGGGTTTATACTTTTTGTCGGATTTAGACATTTTCCACCCAATACCTCTTCAAGTATTTCCCCCCCTCCTCTTGTAACTCCAGTTACACAGAAGTCAGACTGCTTGATATTTTCACACCAGCCACTGTCACTGTTGATTTTTTCCTAGTCTTACTTATTTCTGTGCTTCCTTTTGGATAGTTTATATGGCTGTTGTCTTCAATTTCACCAGTCTTCTCTTCTGTAGTGTCTAATCTGCTGTAAATCCTATCCAATGTATTTTTCATCTCGGTGAAATATTTTCCAACTCTAAAAATCCTACTTCATATAAAGTAGCATATAAGTGAGTATAGGAAAACTATTCAGAAAAATACCATACAAGAAAAATGTACACCATAAGAAAAGATGACAGAAAGGAACATAATACCCTGAACAACAAATCATAATTAGGAAAAGCCATAAATCAGCTGGCACAGCTCAAAAGAAAAGTATTTCAGTAATGAATAATTAAGAAGTAATATAAAATAAAAATCCTACATGTGTGCACATACATACTCCAAACACAACAAATAATAACTTATGCAAAATAATAAGGCAAAATGAGGGAATTTAAGACAATGAAGAGGCAAGAAGGATTTGAAAGATAATGACAAATATTGAACATACTAATAAATGAGTCCCTAAAGAAAAGCAATTTAGAGAATAGAAAAAAATATTTAAAAGTTACTGAAAAAACATTGTGAAATGCAAGCAATCCCCAGGAGATGGACAACCTGACTTACAGAGATCTGTACTCAGAAACGGCTCCTAAGGCTCCCCATAAGGATAATTTATAATTAAATAATTCAGTTAACAATTCGGGAACTAGTTTCTTCTGAGTGTGAACAAATCCTCATGTTGTAAGTGGTGTGTTGGTGCAGCCTTTTTACACTAGTCTCTTGCACTTTGCAGGTCATCCCACTGTTTACATGATTGCTTATGCACAGTATCTATTTAATCCTAATTTTTTTATTCAGTTTTGTGAGTCTGCGTTTACCCTTATGACCATGCATTAGAGCTAACATCCACTGCAAGTCCAGGTGAGTGTACAATGAAGAGAACAGTGATTACAATGGATATAAAGTAGAAAAGTAGAAAGAATTAAGTATTTGGAGAAAGGCTAGATGGTGTCATTTACTAGGGAAACTTTAGGCTTTAGTTGCTCCACTACCTAAAATAATTATGGATAATGTGAGAATAGCAGAACACGTGAAAGGCCATGCTCCAATGAAAGCATCAATTATTACTTAGCAGCATAGTGGGTTAATTATTGAAATGGAAACGTTGTTATTGATTTGGTCAGAAGATCAAAGGAAATTTAACATTCCTATTAGCTTAGTGTTGATGCAATGTTAGGTGAATGTTAATCTTTAATGTTCTTTTCTGAAATTTCTCTTATCTCCTATATAAACTGTTTTTTTGTTTTTAATGTTCTGTTCAAATTAAAAGATAAAGCACAATAGATTCTGTAGCTTATTACAGATTACAGTACAGGGATATTATTATTATAATATTACACTGTATTTACTGTTACCACATATGAGCCATTAGTTTATTATTATTACCACCATATATGTCCTGTTCTTTAGGGGTCTGAGCTACATACAAATGTAACCTAAAGAAATTGTCAGGAATGTATCACATCTGTAACCCATGGACCTCCTGTCATATTAAAGGAACACACTGTTACATGAGAATATCAATGCAGAAAAACCAAGGCCATCACACACTAGACCATAAAATTAACTAGACCTTAAAGAAAAAGGAAAAAGTTCTTTGGGAATCCAGGGGGAAAGAGCATGTTTTATGAGGAGATTATAAATTATCATCAGGTAGTATTAGTTTTATTAAGATACTCAAAGAAAATTTGAGCCAAGGATTTTATATCCAGAAAAACTAATCTCAAATACAAAGGTCTAAGTCAAACTGCTATGAGTGTCAACCGAGAAGCCATTTCTCCCATGAGCATTTCTGGGGGAATATAAGACAACAAGCCTTAGACAGCCAAGGTGATTCGGGAAGTTGGGCATTCTTGCTCATACCAATAATCCTAGCATTTTGGGAGTCCAAAGTGGGAGCATTGCTTGACGTCAGGAGTTTGAGACCAGCCTGAACAACATAGTGAGCACTCAGCTATACAAAATATATTTTTTAATAAAGTAGCTGGGCCTGATGGCACATGCATGTAGTCCCAACTACTTGGGAGGCTAAGGGAGAGAGATGCTTTGAGCCCAGGAGTTTGAAGTTGCAATGAGCTGTGATGACACCACTGTGCTCTAGCCTGGGCAACAGCATGAGAACCTTTCTCAAAAAGAAGAGAAAAAGAAACATGACTTGAAAGATCAATACAAGGCCTGGCAAAGAAATTAAACATAGAATTACTTTTAGAGGTAAAGAGAAATGGAAGTTAAAAGGAGAGATTATAATATGTAATAGCTATATGATCTGAAAGAATAGATACAATTTTTTAAATGGGGGAAGGGATGAAGAATGTCCAAAAACATAGGCAAAAATGTTTTAAATTAATTTTTGGCAAATATAATCAGTGGTGATATAATTAATAATGTTATTCCAAGACTGCTATATTGTAAAATGGGATAAAGCAAATGAGGAATTATGATACATTCTAAATTTATTATTTCCTTTGGCCTAGATACCTAGGATTATCAGTATGGAAGAGAGGAGATACAGATGTAAAACAGATGTAAAAACCCTATCGTTCTGGGGTTGTATAATGCTACATATAAAAAAAAAAACACCAAACAATAGCCAATAGCAACACTAGCTCCCCAAATTGCAATAAGAATATAGCCTTGTTGCTGGATTCTGGCCAAAGTAATATAGTGGAAGTGATATATCCACTTCCAGGCCTGCCAATAGAATGTTCTATGTATCTTACCACTTTACACTTTATGTCTTGGGAAGCTGGAAGCAAAGGATCCACAACATTCTGAGGAGGTTCCAGGGGATGGTTTGAACAAATTTGTTCTTTTCTCTACTTGGTTCAGTGTCTCTACTTGACAGCTTATATTTATTCCTCTACACTAGAAGGTGGTATCTTCAGGGGCAGTTTCCTGGTTTCTGGGACTTAGGTGTGCTCACATCCTACCCATCAGGTGAGGCTGTTGAAAGTATCCAGGCATGTAATATGAAAAATACAGACATGGCTGGATATTTTCCCAGACAGCCCTGGCATAAGCTTAAGCTTAGGGTGAAAGGTGATGTTTGTTTGTTTGCTTGCTCGCTTAGTTTTATTTTGATAATGTTGAAGTTTTGTTGGATGGTACAATTAAGAAATCGTTTTCATTCACCTACTTCCTACCACACACAGGTTCCGAACCATCAACACCTTTCCAACTGTTATTTTCAGGTCACCCCAAGCATTTGGTAAAAATAATCTTGTTCGAATAATGTCTCTTTGTCTGGATAATTTCTTTGTCTATATTGTGTGCTGGCTCTTGACATAAGGTTATGGTTTCTGCTTCTTCTAGATCAGCGGTTCTCAACCTGTGTTTTGCGACCCCTTTGTAACAATGAAAATACATCGTGGCATTAGGAAGGTTGAGAACCACTGTCCTAGATAAATACTCACCTAATCTCTGCATCCTCATGATATTTTAATTATAAAGTGGTTGCTACCTTCTGGTTACCACTTCTGTCACTAAATATTTCTTGCTTGTTACTGTCTCCTGAAATCACTTTTCAAATAGTTTCTTTAATCCAGATGGCATCTTGTTATTTTCTTTCTCATAAGATAAGGTCTTATGGTTTTTCTCTTAAGGACATAAAGAATTGGGGCTAATGGCATTTTATAGACTTTTTTGCAGATTGTCTTGTGGTTGTACCTAGTGATAAAGTACTGAATTATATCAATTTACTAAAATGTGTTTGAGCAGTAAAATAACACCACATTTTAGATTTTAAAATTCTGTTGAACTGCTCTAAAATCTCAGCCCTAACTAAATCAGTGTTGACAAAATGATGGATGTTATATTCTTTTAAGAGTTTCCTTATGGGATTACTTAAAATTCTCCCTTCTCCCACCTGCTCCATCTGTCTGGAATGTCTGTACTACCTTGGCCCAAATCAAATATTGCTTAAGGTATTTGAGCAACATAACAACCTCCCCTGTCTTTAGGCCCTTGGCTCTGCTGAAGTTCTAAAGTACAACATTGAATGTTAAATAATCCCTCATTACACTTACAACACTGGCCCATGTTCTCCAGCTCTACTTGTTAGTACTATTCCTTGTTTAGAATCACCCTATTGTTCTCTTAAAGTGAAGAAAATGCGTGTTTTATTGTGTAGAGCCTAAGCGTATTTTTCACTTGAAGGTTATACTGAGTCATATTTACTTTTCTGTTCCTCCTTAACTGATTCTGACCAACAGAAGACTCAACCCCTTATCAACTAGATTCTAGAAAACAGTAAATCCGGCTAAATCAGCCTTGTTTACATCTGCAGAATTTACTGAAATAGTAGCTGCATTAGTTTCTTAGGGCTGTTCCACAACTAGGCCTAACCCAGAAATCTATTCCCTCACAATGTAGAGACTGCAAGTCTAAAATCAAGGTGTTGGCATGGCTGTGCTCACCATCTCTGAAATCTGAAGGGGCATCTTTCCTCCTCTCTTCTTAGCTTACGGTTTGCCAGTGATCGCCAGAAGGTTTTTTATTTATAATCGGTGTCCAATATGTGTTTTTTTCTCACCATAGCCAGGATCCTTGGGTCCAAGACACAAAGATAGAAATGGGAACAAATCCTATTACTATTTAATACAACCGTCTCCCTGCTCTACAGCAGTGATTTTCAACTGGTGTTATCATGAGAAGATCTTACATGTGATTTGAAAATTTTTAAAGATCATTAATTAAATTAACTGTGAAAGACATTCAAACACTGTAAATACATTTTTTGAACTCTTTTTAAAAGTGTACCATGAAAGCTTACCTATAGGTTCAAGTGTGCCATGAGGTAAAAACAATTGATAAAAACACTACTATGTTGACCAATAATAGTGCTTTGCTGACTAGTTAAAATTAACTTTCTCGAAAAACCTCTCAGCAGTAGGTGTAATAGTTACTAATATAAATATATACAGTAGAACTTCTGTAAGTTGGCCACCCCAGGGGCTGTAGCAACCTGGTCAACATACAGAGGTGGTCAACATCAGGAACTAGGCCTCCTGTACTGAGCTACAAAAACTAGGTCAACTTAAGGGAGTGGTCAGTGTAGGGAGGGGGTCAGCTATGGAGCTTCTCCTGTAACTATAATGCTTATACTGTAAACTTTAAAGGAGAGTTGAGATGTAGCATATTTGTGCTTTATCTGCATTCCTTATCGTTCTTTCCTTTCTCCCACAGTCATTACTCTTTAGTTTTCCTACCTCAAATGTGTATCTCGTATACTCAAAAACATGGGTAACAGTTAAAAAATAAACTGACACCATCAGAGAAATAAGTATAAAAAAGAAAAATATGAGTTTTTTTTTTTTGAGACTTTGTTTTTCAGTTTAAAATAATTCTTTGCTAGTTTGTCATTGTGAAGTTAGCATCGTTGCCATTTGCTTTGGGTTCGTGACTACAAGATATACAATATTTACTAATAGAAAAGAACAGAAACACACTTCTATGATTTAGGAGATACCTTTCCATACAGTCTTTCACTTATCACAAAGACCTTTGAAGTAGATTTCGCCACTTTACAAATAAGGAAACTGAGATTCAAGGCAGTCACACAAATAGTTTGATTTTCAAATTTGCCACTGAACTAGATTTGAAAATCAGTCTTATTTTCTCCTCGTATAACTCAGCTTCTGACAAATTTTCAAACTGAATATTCTGTAGTGATTGTTATATATTACTTGATATATTAAAATTCTCCTTTTAAGTTATTGAAAATAACGGCACTCATATGAAACTCATTCTAAAAAAGTGTAATAGCTTAAAAATTAATTTTCCTTTATCATTTACTTACATTAAAATATTTTTGAATCATTTCAAAATTAAAATATGCTATAAAACAATTTTATGGGAAAAGCAGTTATAGCTGAAAACTATCCTTTCTTAGTCATGAGATGATTTTTTTCATTACAGTCTGAAAGACTTCATACATCATCCAATATAATTTCAGAGTTACTTCATGTATGCCTTTAAAGGAAATTTTAAAAAATTATAATAGGCAATAGTGTCTTTAATATGCATTATCTGTAGTAAAGGATTGTAAGTCATAGGTGCCGATATAATTTAGAGAGAGTTATCTCTCACAGGGAAGGTAATTTCCTTTGAAAGGGAATGAACGCCCCACTTTGTGCAAAAACAGTCCATTGTGTTAAACTTGAGGATAAAAAGCACACCTCCATGTATAGCTAATGATCTAAATCTGTATCTGTGGCACTGATTGCTTCTTTGAGCTCTAGATATACTTATCTGCCTTATCCACTGGGATGATTGCCTTGACCTTAACATGGCTCTACTAGAAATTTTGTGTCAGCTTTTTATCTCCATCTTAGTAGATGGCTAAAATGCAAGACATTCTTATTTATTTTCTTTACACACTACAGTCAACCTGTTAGCAAGGATTTACTTTCAAAATTTATCCTGAGTCCAACTACTTCTTGAAAGCTTGACTGCTACCCACTGAGTCCAATTTACTACCATATTTTACCTGAACGATCAATGTAGTCTCAACAGTCCAGAACTTTTAAATCGTCTCCCTTCACTTCTGTAAAATGGTCCCATGTCCTTCGCTCTGCCTGAAAGTCCACATGCTTTTCTGTCTGGTCTCCTTTATGTCACTTTCCCCCTAACACTGCCCTAGCCATGCTATTCTTCCAACTCTTACTAGGAACACACCGAGCTTTCTCAAGTCTCAAGGCCTTTCCACTTGCTTTCTCTTTTACCTTTCTCTAGAGATCTTTGCATGATTCAGTCATCCACATCGTTCAGGTATCTGGTCAAATGTCCCCTAAGGACCTTCCTTTGATTGCTCTACCTAAAATGCACTGCTCTCCACCACTCAATTCTTTTTTACCCCTTGATTCATTTTTCTTCATGGCAAGTATTTGCTTTTCATTTTCTTATTATCTGTCTGTCTTTCAGGAATGGGAGCTTTGTCTGTTTCATGGCTCCATCCCCAGTGCTTGGTACACTGCCCAGTCCTTAGACAGAAATGAGCATTTTTGAATGAATGGATGAATGCATTTATATAATAATTCATAGTTCTGAAATTGAGGCAAAATAGTTTAATTTTAAAATGTGTAGTGCTAGCTTAATAAAGAGCTATTTTGCTTTGGAAAAATTTCAGTCAGCTAAAGTTGTAAGCCAACTTGCTTCTCTGAGGAGAGTTGATCTGCTGAGTTAAACAACTATTAATGGGCACATCTGGTGGCAGGTGCAGGCATTACAAAGATAAGGCCTAAGAAAACATACTTTGTTTCCGTCTGTAGAAGTGGTTCTCAACTGTGGCCACACATTAGAATCACCTGGGTTGGGGGAGTCATAAAAGTCTGATGCTAGTCATCCCAAACTTTGAAACAAGCCAGTAATTCAGAATCTTTGAGGGTTGGATCTGGGACTTTTTTTTTTTTTTTTTTTAGAGGCAGAGTCTCTTTATCGCCCTCAGAGTGCCGTGGTGTCACAGCTCACAGCAACCTCCAACTCCTGGGCTTAGGCGATTCTCTTGCCTCAGCCTCCCAAGTAGCTGGGACTACAGGCGCCCCCCCGCCAAAACACCCGGCTATTTTTTTGTTGCAGTTGGGCCGGGGACGGGTTCAAACCCGCCAACCTTGGTAAATGGGGCAGGCACCCTACCCACTGAGCCACAGACGCTGCCCATTTTTTACATTTAACATTTTCAATTTTCTAAAAAGTAATCCAGCTGATTACAGTGGATGACCATGATTGAGAAACACTGATTACAAGGCAGGAGGTTTTCACAAAACTATTCTCGAAGTTGACAACAGTACAGGAGGCATTCAAATACCTTTTAAATGAATTAATGAGTGGGTGAATGAATTAGTGTATGTAAAGAGTGTTGATGGCTAACTGAACTCATAAACTGAACGTGGCTTGAAAAACCATTCAAAGAACATGGCCTGCTGATGGTGTTGCTAATACCGGATCATCTTCAATAGGTTCTTGGTCTCCGTGATTTGAAGAATGAATTCATGGACCACACATCAATGGTAAGACAGGATTTATTTTACAGAAAAGAATACAAAAACACCAAAGCTCCTGGCAGAGAGAAACAACCCAAGTAGGGGGCAAAAAGCTCTCTCTTTCTGGGCTGTTTAGATATGGTTGCATGGGTCCCCTGTAGTTACATTAAGCCAGGACCGTGTAGTTACATTTGGCCTGCATGGGTCCTCTGTAGTTACATTTGGCCGGGACTCCTTAACAAATGAATGGATATGATCCCTTTGGTTCCCAGGCCTAGAAAACCTACGTGAAATTGACCAGGCCTGGGCAATGAGGGTTCCCTGTACAGCTGCAAGTGCAAGGGGAGGGAGACACTTTTAAGGTGCTAATGTCTCGCCTACAGTTGTCTGGCCCCTCTGGCTACTGGAGCCTCCTGCAGCCCCCATCCCACCTACCTGCCAGCCCGCTGGTTCTTCTGCCAGCTGCTGCCCCACCACCACCACCAGGGCCAAGGCGGCACGTCCTCCCTTCAGTTCCACTGAGCTGGCTGGGGCGCCACCTGTCCTGTATCATTGCCAGATCTAGCATATACAAATACGAGACTCCCAGTTAAACATGAAATTTAGATAAATAAGGACCCTTTTAAGGTAACATATGTCTCAAATACCACATGGGACATACTAAAAACTATATTCATTATTTTTCTATAATTCAGGTTTGTCTGGGCAACGTCTACTTTATCTGGCAACTCTGCATACTAATGAGGGAACAGTTAAACTTCCTTTTTAAAATTCAGCATGTTATTAAAATTTTTAAATAATTCACTGTTGGAAGTGGTAATTTAATCTCTTCTATCTTCAACTATACAAAGCTACCATAAAAAACAGTCTATTATGCTTAGAAAATGGAATTTAATTTTGCCTTTTAAAACTTTTAATATAGTAATCATATGAGATGAGTTCCTCTGCATTATAGATTTTTCACATAAACTGAGAACTTAATTTCTTCAATATGTGTTTTTGAATTTTCAAATCTCATACGAGAGTAGGGGGGGGAAAGGAAAATTCAAAGTGTTTTTAAGACGTATGAAATACATTCTTAGTATGACCTTGGTATATCTTGAATTCTCTCAATACCTCTAGCAACTGTGAGAGACAGGCGTCCTTCAGGCTGTAGATCTTTACTTCTCCTTAGCTATTTTCTGCTTGTAATACTGACCAGCTAAGACAAATTTTCTATGCTAATAGTGAACAAGACCTGACTTTAATGCTGGAAAAATGCATAAAAGTATTAGAACAAATCAATTGAATAATTGATCATGCAAGAAGAAGCCACAAGGATACTGTTTTTTTCTTAAAGGCCCCTTGAAAATTTTATTCAAATCCTTTGCAAATGTCTGCTAAACATGTTTTTCACCACAAGGGGGCACACTAACATGTTCAGGGACTCTCCAATGAATGGGTGACCCAAAGAAGGATCAATTATGGTTTATTATACCTGTGAAAAGCCTGGAATGATGAAAATGTGAAACACAAAGGGCTAGTCCTTAACTGTTCATATTTCTAACATTTTCTTTTCCCAACCAGCTTGCAAAGTATAGACTGGTCCCTGTGCTTCTTGCAGAATATGCAAAGTGAATTGCTTAGAGTTAGATTGTCAACAAATATTTAATTTTATTTAAATATTGTCTTTCATTGTTTGAAGATATAGTCTTCGAAACTTTTCTAAATCTTATAATAAAAACAAAACTTTTCCTGCAGTTTTTCTGGTTATGTCATTTCTCTGCAGAAATTTTAGCAGTCATCCCTGATGAATAGCCAAACAAACCAAAAAATCAGAAGGGGAAAAAATGTCTATCCAAATAGAAATTCTGATCCATCTACCCCACACTATTGAGACTATTTGGGCAAAGGCAAAGTCTGCATATTGCTTGGGCTGACAATCTGCAGTGAGGTTAAAGAACACAGAAACTGATTTTTCTGACATTAAGTACATCTGGCATCATGTTTTTTTATAAACATTAACACCTTACTTTTTCAAAACTTGAGATGACATAATTATAGGCTTTGTCAATTCTCAGCAGCAGCACATACTATTTAAGATGTTTGATGTGAATGTGAACATAACTTAGAAATAGAAAATTTCACATTTTGTTCCTAGAAGGATTGTCTTGGGGAAATGGATCCAGGTGTAGAATGCTTAGCTCTATTTTGACTTTTAGAAGTTGTTCTCATATTTACTTTGCAATTTACTGCAAAGATAGATGTTTTTGATTCAAGAGATTATAGTTAAAATTCTTTTATTCCTTAACTGCTTTGGTCATGTTTTAAACATATGCAGAGATGTGGTTTTTTGTGTGTTGATTTTATGTTCTTTTAACTGATACTGGTAACTGAAATCTCTCTCCCCTCTCTCTCTCTCTGTCTCTTTCCTCTCTCCCCGCCAGGTCTTTGGTCTGGGAGATTTGAAGAAGTAATCCACAGTATGCCACAGGACAGAATTTATTGACAGATAGATAAGAAGAGAGATAAAAGCCTTGGGAGCAGGAGGGGTGATCCCGAGCGAGTTGCCTGTTTGGACCTTCTGTCTAGTGGTTTGTATGTAGGTTTTATCACCCTGTGGGCAGGGAGATTTGGGGAGATGGAATGTACGTCTAAAATATGTCACAACCATTTTAAACCAGAGGTGTATGGGTAGTAGTTAATTTTAAAACAGCCCTTATGTCGGAATGTTGTCTTATTCAGGGTGTGTTCTTTACTCCAGGAGTGGCCTCTTAGGTGGGATGTTTGTCAAAGTGATTCGTGAGCCTGCTTGAGCACAGAGAATGTGGTCTGTGTTCAGGCTGATTACTGACTTTGCTTGGGCCCAGAAAATGAGGTCCATGTCCAGCTCTGAGTGAGGAGTGGAAGACCTGTACCAATGCTTACAGTAATAATACCGGCTTCTCCTTGCTGGGACAGCCTCGTAAAAAAAAAGAGGGTCCTGGCGGGTTAATCTTCCTAGGTTCTAATACTAGCTCTGTGTAACTTTGGTAAATTATTTAACCTCTCTAAACCTTAATTTCCTCATTTGTAAACAGGAGATAATAATAACATCTACCGCTTGGCACTGTGGAGTGAGAAAGCATGTAGCAGGCCCCAAATGATAGGTAGCTGCTCTTTGTAAACCTGGAAGTCAACACTGCAACTAACTTCCCTGTGAATTAGAAATAATAGGACCTGCCTTTTAAGGCTTTTGCAATGATTAAATGATGTAAGGTATATGACACCGAGCTTAGTGGCTGGCACAATAGTAAGCAAGTCAATAAATAAGAGCCATTATTTTATCCTTTTTCAGGCACTAAACATACCATGTCTCCAAGGAAAATATTCCCATTTTGTAAACTTGAGATGCTGCTGTATTCCTTGATCACTTCTAAGAGTTTTGTAGTAGAATCCCTGGTGTTTTCCTGATATACAATCGTATCATCTGCAAAGAGTGAAAGTTTGATCTCTTCTGACCCTATATGTGTACTCTTTTCCTCCCTAATTGCAATGGCTAAGACTTCATTACAATGTCAAAAAGCAATGGAGACAATGAGGAACCATGCCTAGTTCCTGATCTAAGTGAAAATGATTTCAATTTAACTCCATTCATTACGATATTGGCTGTGGGTTTGCTGTAGATGACCTCTATCAGTTTAAGAAATGTCCCTTCTATACCAATTTTCTAAGTGTTCTGATCATGAATGGATGCTGGATATTATCAAAAGATTTTTCCGCATCAATTGAGAGAATCATATGGTTTTTATTTTTTAATTTGTTAATGTGCTGGATTACATTTATAGATTTACATATATTGAACCAGCCTTGAGACCCTGGGATAAAGCCCACTTGGTCATGGTGTATAATTTGTTTAATGTGTTGTTGGATTCTGTTTGTTAGTATCTTGTTAAATATTTTTGCATCAATATTCATTAGTGATATTGGTCTATAGTTTTCTTTTCTTGTTGGGTCTCTCCCTGGTTTAGGGATCAAGGTGATATTTGCTTCGTAGAATGTGTAGGGTAGTATTCCTTCTTTTTCTATATTTTGGAAGAGGTTTAGTAATATAGGTACTACTTCTTCTTTAAAGGTTTGGTAGAATTCTGATGTGAAGTCATCTGGTCCCAGGCTTTTCTTTTTAGGGAGATTTTGTATAGTTGATGCTATTTCAGAACTTGATATAGGCCTATTCAACATTTCCACTGCATTCTGGCTAAGTCTTGGTAGGTGACGTGCTTCCAAGTATTAGTCAATTTCCTTGAGATTTTCATATTTCTGAGAGTAAAGTTTCTTGTAATATTCATTAAGGATGTTTTGAATTTCTGAGGGGTCTGTTGTTATTTCGTCTTTAGCATTTCTGATTGATGAAATTAGAGATTTTACTCTTTT
>CAUYRH010007291.1:0-32587 GCA_963574655.1 Perodicticus potto
ACTTACTAAATGTAGAATATAAATGTCTGTACACAATAACTAAGAAAATGCCATGAATGCTATGTCAACCAGTTCAATGAAAATATTTCAGATTGTATATAAAACCAACACATTGTACCCCATGATTACATTTATGTACACCACCATGATATAATAAAAAAAAAAAAAGAGAGAGAGAGAGAATCGCCTAAGCCCAGGAGTTGGAGGTTGCTATGAGCCGTGATGCGACAGCAGTCTACTGAGGACAACAAAGGAAGACTCTGTCTCAAAAAAAAAGTCATTATAGATTTAGAAAGCTTTTCATTTAAAAAAATTCTTACGAAAACTCCTAGTTAGTTATTACTAGGCACATTCCATTGCCAAGTGGTACCTAGTATATTTTAGGTCCAGAACATATAATCTTTAAAAAAATCTATTTTTAAGGGCCAGGCCCATTGGCTCATGCCTGTAATCCTAGCACTCTGGAAGGACAAGGTGGGTGGATCGCTTGAGCTCAGGAGTTCGGGACTAGCCTGAGCCAGAGCAAGACCCTGTATAAATTGCTGGGAGTTGTGATGGACGCCTATAGTCCCAGCTTCTTGAGAGGCTGAGGCAAGAGAATCACTTGAGCCCAGGAGTTTGAGGTTGCTGTGAGTTATGATGTCACAGCACTTGACCAAGGGTAACAAAGTGAGACTCTGTCTCCAAAAAAAAAAAAAAAAAAAAAATCCATTTCTATATAAGGAAAAATATTTTCAGAAATAATCAAGAACTGAAACAATCGATAAAATGGCCCAAAAAGAAATATAGACAGTGAATATTTTCTAGTATCCAACTTCATCTATAAAACCATTCAAGTTAAAAAATATTTGAAAAATACTATAAGAACACAAAAGGTGAAAAACACAGATATTTCTTAATAATTTTTTTTATATCTCCCTAACAATTGTGAACTTTGATCTTGTACAGTCTGATGTCGTAGTTTATGTAAATAAACTATGTCCAGTAGCTAAAAGTGAGTTGTATTAAAACTGAAATTCAGAGCAGGTAAGTAGGTAGCACTGTGCAAGGCCAAGGCAGGTGGATCACTTGAGCTCAGGAGTTCTAGACCAGTCTAAGCAAGAACAAGACCCTGTCTCCACTAAAAACAAAAAGAAGAAAAAAGAGAAAAACTAGTAAGAGATTATGGTGGGCACCTGTAGTCCCATCTACTCAGGAGGCTGTGGCAAGAAAATTGCTCAAGCCCTAGATTTTGAGGTTGCTGTGACCTACAAAGCCAAGGCACTCTACCCAGGGCAACAAAGTGAGACTCTATCTCAAAAAAACAAAATGAACAAAACTGAAATTCTGCAAAGATACAATTTAGGCAACTACTAAATTGTAACACTAATGTAAAGTTTTATTTCCTTGATTCATTCTTTAGTTTTCAAACAACACTTTAAAGAGAATATATTTCAATTATAAAGATATGAATCAATAAAACATTTCATGTACGAGTTAAAGTTACGGAACAAAACTTTGCACTTTGCAATTTGGACTCTGTTTCTCTGGTCTAAATTTTAAACATAAAAATGCAAAATGGTTGCATAGAATGACAGAAACAGCTCCCGTTCTGCTTCTTTGTAATGTAATACTAATTTCTGTGTATTATTTTTTATTTAAAAATTGACTGTTGAAAGGCAGGAATATGGAGTGCTTTAGAGACTGAGCACACTGTGCTTGGAGCAGACTCCAGTGATTCTGAGTATTATGAACTCACTCTCCAAATGAATGTAAGTAGCTAAATTCTTAGGCAGATTCTATCACTGGGAAGTCTCTGAGTTAACTTGCATATATAATGCAAATTATATCAAAGGACAAGTACTATAAACATGCTAATTTGAAGGTTGCATACATATTGCTAAAACTCAATAGTGACCATAGTAATTATTTAGAATTTAGACCAAAAATGTTTTTAGGGAGCTATTTTCACCATGCCTCTACTATTAAGTTTTGTCTTAACTTTTTCAAGTTTTTCAATAAACTTTGAATTTTATATATATATATATATATATATATATACATATATATATATATATATATATATATATTCGTTTGTTTGTTTTGTTTTGTTTTTTTAGGGGGATAATATTTTACCATTGACATTTTTCAGAATTGCTAGCACAATTCTGGTAATAATTAAAAACATACCAACTTTTAGTGATTTTTAAATTCAGTATAGACAATGTAGCCCCTTATTGTCAACAACATCCAGAGGATGTAAAGAGCTCACTGTCTATGACAAGTTAGTAACATGGCACTTTCTAGCGCAAAAAAGAGGCAAAAAGATGCTTACCTTACTCTTCAATTTTGCCATTAGATTTTTTTTTTTTTTTTTTTTGAGACAGAGTCTTAAGCTGTCGCCCTGGGAAGAGTGCTGTGGCATCATAGCTCACAGCAACCTCAAACCTCCAACTTGGGCTCAAGCAATCCTTTTGCCTCAGTTTTTCTATTTTTAGTAGAAACAAGGTCCCACTTTTGCTCAGGCTGGTCTTGAACTCCTGAGCTCAAGCAATCCACATCTGCCTTAGCCTCCCAGAGTGCTAGTATTACAGGCGTGAGCCACCATGCCTGGCCTAGCCATTAGATTTTTCTTTGCTTATTTCAGACATGATATAACCACTCAGAGCTTTCAGATCCCCAAGAGGGAGAGAATATTTCTGGCCAAATTAATCAGGAAAGGTTTTGTGGAGGGGGAATTTTTTCCTACCTCCAGCCCTACCTGTAGGAAAATGTGGTCCTCTTCCCATTGTCACAGTATAATACTATCATCTACCCAGTCACCTTGGCCAGAACCGCCAAAGTGGGAGCCACCTTGGTCTCTGTCCTTTTCATTGTCCCATTCAAGTTGACTTCATTTGGCACCTGAAATATCTTCCAAATTTGTTTCCACAACACTGGCTTAATGTAGGTCTCATTCTATTCCATGTGAATTATTATTGTCACAGCCTACTAATTGGTCTCTTACTTTTCAGACTTGGCTTTGCTTCCCTTTTCCCACCTCAATCCATTCTCCAATCTGCCACAGTTTATATTTTTATTTATTTATTTTTTTATCTGAGACAGAGTCCGGCTCTGTCACCCCGGGTAAAGTGCCATGGCTTTGTAGCTCACGACAACCTCAAACTCTTGGTCTCAAGGTATCCTCTTGCCTCAGTCGTCCAAGGAGCTGGGACTACAGGTGTCTGCCATGATGCAGCTAGTTTTTCTCTTTTGTGTAGAGACAGGGACTTGCTCTCACTCAGGCTAGTCTAGAACTCCCAATTTCAAGCAAAACACATGCCTCGCTTTCCCGGCGTGCTAGGATTACAGGTATGAGAAACCTCGTCTGGCCACAGTTTGTATTCTTAAAATGAAAATTTAATTGCAAGATTATTTTAATCTAAAAAATTGGCAGAGATTCCTGAATGATGCATCCAGACTTAAGTGACATTTAGCCCCTACTTCCTTATGCAACCTGCCTCTACCCACATACTCCAACACACAAAGACAACTTGACGTTGCCCCATCCCTACATCCTAGCAAATGTTCCATTCTCTTGTGTGTGTGATATGCATCATTCTCTTATAACTATGTATGTGTTTGTCTGTCTGTGTATGTTTTATGTGGTCTGCCACCTTCTTGATGGCATGGTACCTATCTTTACAGGAGATAGCCATAGAAAAGTGTAAAGGTGAGATGGCATGATGTGTCCTGAGACTGAATGGAAACAGGTGGGTGAAGTAAAGAATCCCTAGTTGACAGTTTTGACTAATTGTTTCTGTGCAATATGGACTGCAGAGCAGAAACAGCTAAGCCCTTAGGGAGGAGGGTAAAAGGCATTGAAGTGAAGAACATATGTGTCCCAACAGACCCTATAGTGGTTAAGTTGTAACCACTAGAGAAAACCTAGACCTTAAAGCCTGTGGGTCAGAAAGCCATGATTTATGTCCATTCAGGGATGACATAAGAAATATTTAACAAGTGATGTTTTGTGGCTTCCCACCTACACAGACCAGCTAATCAGAAAGAAATGCCAGCCACAAACAATTGCACTCTCAAAATGAACATAGCTAAATTCTGAGGCAGATTCTATCACTGGGAAGTCTCTGAGTTAACTTGCATATACAATGCAAGTTATATCAGAAATATATCAGAAATATCTTCTCTGTGGATATTATTTAATACTGATCTTTAGTATCAGGGTCTTCCATCTGAGCAAATGTAGTTACATGTATAAATACCATCAGGAGCTGAAGAGGGTACAAAACTTGTGAATTCTATTGGTTATTTTTTTAAATATGAAACTTTTGTAAAACACCATTAGTTCTTATTTTTAAAGACCATATGCCTTGATTGTAACTATTATTGTGAGGAAACTCTTAAACTCCCCTTCTTAGAAAAGTGTATCTTCTTATATTTGTATGTGAAACCTTTCTTCAGGTTTGCTTTCATATGGGATTAACTTAGCACACTTTGAAGCAAATTCTCCTAGGATTAGAATTTCCCATAGTTAATGTAATATGACTATTTGGTGGAAAAGTTTAAAGATTGATCTCTTCATTCTAATTATACCAATCAATTTTAAACTTTCATCCACATATCCTTTTATCTAGTTGGGGATAATTATTACATTCTTTTATCTAAAATCAGTCATTCTAGTACTGACTATTACTTTTTCTAGCATTTACTGAAGTTTACAAAGTGTCTGTACCGTTTCCTCTTCTTGAGATATTTAAGAACAGGACAAACAGATATCTTAGAGGTCATCAGATCAAATAGCAGATGGATAGATAGTTATGTCACATTTGGTAGAACACCTCCAAAATCACTGTTACACATTCATTGGCACATGCCCACAAACATGTCACATTGTCAATGTGCTGCAGACTCATCCTAGATCCATCCGAGCGAGAGAAAAATAGGCATATGAATGATTTCTTCCTTTCTTTTTTCTTTTTCTTTCTTTCTTTCTTTTTTTTTTTTTTGAGTTCTCATTATGTGCCAGGCACTTTTAGGTACCATACATGTATTGTTTCTTTTAGTCTTCACAATGGTTTTATCAGGTCATTACTATTATGGTCTTCATTTTTTAAGTTGAGGTATAAATGTTGGGTATAAATGAAGATAAGCTATGTGCCCAAGGTCACCAGGTGGTACGAGGAAAAGTCAAGACCAAGACTTTAACCCAGGCTTGGCTAATTCCAATGCACAAACTCTTATGTGGCAGGATTGTTGTGAAAAGGAATGAGAACATACAGGAAAAGTTTTCAGCACTATGCTTGCCTCATCACAACAACATTAAATGACAGATATTATTATTATTATATTTTCTGAGAGAACGTGTTTAGGAAAGTGGCACAGAGGTTGAGTCTCATTGCTCAAAGCCCAAAATCCTGTGAGTGGCAGAGCCAATATGGTAACTCAGAGGGTCTTGGGGAGCTAAGGTCCCCAGGTGGCTCTGTCTGAAAAATTACTCTCAACTGCCATCATAGGAATCATCGGTGATGCCCAACAATTGTTATTTACCTAAGGCAAATGAATATAACAGATAGAAAAGATGGCACATCTGACGCAAAGATGCCATTCTTTTATGTGAGAGAAGAGATCCTTCAGAATTACACTGACCAGTAAGGCTGGCCTGGTCACAATTAGGAAGTAAAAAAACTTTGAATAATTCTTCAAGTTTGTACTCAGGACTTTCTCATGACAACTCTATCCAGTAACACTGTAGTTTCAATTTGTTCATCACTGACTTTGCCTCCCCAGGCCAGAGGATTCACATGTACTCTACTCCTCAGAGTCCTGTCCACTATCTGTGGCAAAGATGATTTTCTGTTGGATGGTTAGTTGGCCAATGTGTAATTATCCTTCTTGCATAGCAAAAGGTTTTGGCCACTTTAATGAGTCCTAAAGGACAATAATTCATGCTGACAATCTAGAGACTAGCTCTAGTCCAGGGAGACTTTGATTGCCTGACACAGGTAGGCCCTGCCTTTCACAGAGGCTGCATTATCCCCCTTGGTCACAGGGTCTTCAGGAAGGAAAGAAGAACAGCAAAAGCACAGAGCATACACTAAAAGCTGTTCACAGTAGCTTAAGCAAGAGCCTTTGGCATTTTATCAGAAACCAACATGAGTATGTCTAAATACTGCTTTGAGAGGAAGGGTGGTTATCCATGATGCTCAGAGTGTGGGTTATGTGTTACAACTGGAAAGGGAAAGTTCACCTTCATGTTCTTCCCAGATGTTTCCTTACCTCTCCAATACATCCTATTACAGAGATCCATTGGTGTTTTCAAAACCCTTGAAAATATTTAGCAGGCAACAAGAAGCAGGAAAATAAGAGCAGGACATCCTGTCATATGGACTCGTATGGACAGAAATGGCCAATTTCTTCCAATACTAATTCTTCTTTTCCCTCTATTTTTTTTTCCTTTTTGAGAAACACAAAATGCAGGCAAGTACACTTTTTTTTATAAAGAAAGGCATGAAACAGTAAGTTTGAAGAGCACATAACATTTTCCCAACCTATTATAGATGCAGGCTTGCTCCTACGAAGAAGCACACGGATCTTGCATAACTTTGAAGTAGGGGAAAAAAATCTTCAAAGATTATCTTTAAACACTCTGAAAATATGCTTCTATAAAGAATTCAGCAATTAAGAAAATCATAGGAAATTCCCAAGATACAAAAATTATAATTAATGTGGTTTTAAGAAATGAAACTATCAGCCCTGTGTGAGAGATCAGATTTTACCAACTATTCTTCAGCTCAACTCAAATACTTAATTTAATGCAATTAATGCTATAATCTACTATATCAACTGCTATAAATTTAATGCAATTAATGCTATAATCTACTATATCAACTGCTAGATAAGATATCTGGCCAGTACTTTGTACAAGTCTTTCCATTTCATTTCTCCAATAATTCAATGCAGTATATTTTGGGCTAAATATATCATACAATATGTTTACTTACTTATTTTATTTCAACAAGAACTCATCCATTTTAAATAATAATATTAAAACTTACCTCTCCTTTAATTGCTTTTTGTGGGGGTTTCTCAATGAAAATAATATTTGCGGGTGGCACCTGTGGCTTAAGGAGTAGGGTGCCGGCCCCATATACCAGAGGTGGAGGGTTCAAACCAAGCCCCGGCCAAAAAGAAAATAATATTTGCAAAAATACCATTAGCATTTATTGAGCTTGTACTACGTACACTTAGTATGGTAAGCACTTTACCCATATTACTGCATTTATAGTCTTCACAATAATTTAGGTATGATTGTTATCTCTATTTTACAAATGAGGAAACTAAAGACAAGAGAGGATAAAAATCTTAATCAGGGCCACACAGTAAATGACAGAGGCAATCAATGAACCCAATTCTAACACTCAAGTCCATGTTTTGCAAGCACTATGTTACAGCACTTTGCAGAAGGAATAGGTCATGCGCTACACACAGTGTGGTATAGCACTGAAAATATTTTGTCTTTATGTCACAGAGTAGTTTACACATTCTTTAAATTGGGATGAATTATGTTTAATAATACTTGAATCTAGTTGTAACTGTGTGATTATAGGCATCTCGTAGAAGGTGAAAAATTCACTCAACCATCTTTGCACCCAGTTGACTTAATATCAAGTACTTAAAAACATAAAAATGTTAGGTTGACTGAGCAGATTTTTAGTCTGTACCTTAGCATGCGGTGTCCTGCCATGGTAAAGACAATTTCCAAACCACACAGTTTTAGAATTGAAGATGGACTTTCCATAGGACCTCAGTGATCATATTTTTCTAACATATAACTTCAGCACACAAACTGATAAATGTGTGCTTGTGAGGGCTGATAAAACAGAACATATGAAGCTAGAACGAACGGAGAAATCAGAAACTTCTGCTAGCCATTCATAAGCCTTTCTCCTTTATAACATGTGGGTCCCCGTGTAAACACAAAGGAGCAAGCGACTTCACAATAAAGAAGAAATTGCCTTTTGTGGCCTAAATAAAGTCTTTGCAAAAGTGGTCAAATACCACTATGCAGAACTCAACCTGTTTTTGATATTCAATTGACAGTCAAGTAGGGATGATTCCCTTTTAAGAAAATAGAAGCAGCGACAGAATGCCTTGCTCTTATATTTCTCAGCATTTTCTCATTCAGTATTCCTAAGGCACATACTCCACAGAATAAAGTATAGAGATTTTATTTAGAGACCACATTATTCAAGAGTAATCATGGAGACAAGGGTAACCCCAGTTATCTAACACCTGTCTTACCCAACTGAGCACTGCCACATTCTGCTAGATCCAGTTTAGAAAGAACAAGTCGTTTATTTACCATCGGCGTCGTAGCCAGAGCATTTTTTCCAGTAGTAGTTATAAGTTTGTATTTAACTATTTATAACATCTACTCAGTTCTCTTTTCTTACCTTCAGTACATGTTTTAAAGAAAATTGGCCAAGCAATGGATGCAGTGACTGCTATTTAGATAGGTGAATTACATGTTCTAATATGGTTTATGTCCTATATTGTCTTTGGTGAACAAATCTAACTGCTTGGTTTCATCTGCCATTACCCACTTGGCACATATATCACACCGTACTAAGCCTAAGTTCAGCAAAGGAAAAACACATTGTGTCCAAGACTCTCTGAGAAATAAAACCAGAAATAATCTAAGTCGGTGCCTTACCGTGGATGCTCCAAATGTCTAGATGAGGGCTTAGGAAGAAGGCCCAAAACAATTTCCCAATTCTAAGCATGACTGGCAGTGTCTTCATCTCCTGTGCAGATCATGGATGGAAAAATTGCTCAAGTAGGAGGCTTCCCTTCTTTCTCTGAGTTCTCCAGAGTTGAATCAAGTTACCTACCCCAGTGGCATCTCTGAAATAATAAAAAGAAAATAGAGAGGAGGTGGGAGAGGACAGTAGGAAGAGCCCAAATGATTTTGTGAAACACAGTGAACAGAAAGACGATGTGGTACTCTGTTATGTGGTTTTTGCTTCTTGGCAAATCAGCCGCTCACTTTCAAATACTCTGATCTGTAAAGCAGTTCAGTCCTTAACTTCTCCTTCCGCTCCACCACCCATTTGCCTGCCCTACCTTGAGGTTTTTCTCCATTCTACATTGAGTGAAATGAACAATTAAACTTTAAAGAAATCTATATATTGTTGTAATCTTTAGGGTGAGATTGTAATCAAATCAAGGTCAGGAAATTCATAATAAAAGTAACTTTGGTAAGTACACATTTTTCCCCTTTCCATAGCTTGTGATTATGAAACTTCTTTTATGTAAAAGATTTTAGAGTTTTTTTTTCTCCCTGCACATCATGTCTCTGTAAGATGAAAAGGCTTATTGTCATTAAACTGAGTGAAGACTTATCTGAGGTTATGGAGCAAATGACTGACAGGATGTGCTTCCTTAACAGAAGAGGGAAGAACCTCATTTTAAAATGTGCAGATACCTATCAATGGAACAAGATCATCTCATCGCTGGTACTGGCTATATGTGCTCTGTAAAGAATAAAGTTCTGAGCTAAAGGAGATCTTGAATATCAATGAAAGGAAACTTCCATTTATGACATTTTTCATGCAGTTGTTGTCTGGATATTGTAAAATAGAAACAACAAGGAAGAAATAGGAAAGTTCAAGATCACATAGCTCAGTGTTACGTGGAATTGTTTTCTGCAAGGCCTCTGTAGGTGGAGATTTTAATCAAATGAAGGTCAGGAAATTCATAATAAAAGTACCTATGGTAGGTACACATTTCCCCCTTTTCGTAGCTTATGATTATGAAACTTAGTTTAGCTTAGTTTATAATCAATCACAGGAATGAATTGAGTTTACCCACCTTTGAGATGGCAAATGTGAGATCTAGGTTTGTGGTATTTGTGGTCATTAATAGAAGTTGATTTTGTAAGCATTTCCCTCAGAGGTTAATAACTTTCTTATAAGACCAATAGTGTTAAGTATAAAAAGTTAAAAAAAAAAGTATGTATTCATTGATTCAAATAAATAATGTGCTACAATTGGAGATAAAAGATGAATAAGTAACTAGCGCTAATTTTAAAGAACTTGTAACTTCCTTACATCAGCTTTTAGTGTTGGGATTTAAATATTCATCTTTTCAACTACACGTAGTATGATATAGAGCAACTATACAGAGCCTCTTAAAACTTTCATTGCTGATCAAGGCACAAGGCAACATTCTGGGAAAGAGCATTTACACAATTCCTTCCTATTCCTGTGTTAAGGGCATAGTGCAAACATTCTATGGCAGCTGAAGCAAGGCTCATTGTCTCTTTAAAATAGATCTTCAGGTCACGAGCCATAAAGCATAGTCAAGGCTCTCAGAATATCATTCTAAACCAGAGAGAAGTCATATTAACTGTGTTTATCTTACATTACAATCTTGGTGATTCATCATTTTAAATATTTTCTTACAAAAAAAATTCATGCTAACTTAAGAAACTTTGGGAAAAACCTTATATAACATCTAATGGATTTTAAAACAGATATATATTTTGTTACCTTTATCAGTATTCCTGGCTTTTTATCCCTCCACAGCTGGAGTTCCAAGACCTTCACTGCAGACAAAACATTGCCTCAGAATCTGACTCCTATCTTCAGTGTAGCAAAGAGGAATTGAAAGAAGCCAGACTCAGAAGTTTCTTAGCTCAGTAACAAGTCAAACTTTCAGTTTACCTCATTTAGTAACTAAGCTCTCTTGATCCCTGTTCCATCATTGTCATGTACAATTTGATCAGCAAACTATAATTTTCATTTAAATGTGCAAATTTAAAGAGTTTACTACATTCTTAAAAGCGATTGCATTGTATATGGGAAACAATTTTAAAAACATAAGCCTATCACCAATTTTATGCTGAAAGACAAAAAAAGCAGCACAAAATTTGGTATCTTCAAACTCTCTTTGCAAACATCTCAGATACTACTTGGAGGGAAAAATTTTAGTTCACTTACAGACTGAATTGCTTTCATGCATTGAAGCAGCTACATTTCCTGCCGTATTTTCCCACATGTGACTATAGAACCATTAATCACAAAACAAGATGCAGGGTCCTGGAAAGATCTTATTCCTGACATTAGACAACATCAACCCCAGAGAGATGAATCTTGGTTCTGATATTTTTAACTTAAAAAAAAAAATTCCATAGCTTCTAACAGAAATGTAGTCCAGTATTTAAAACTTTTGACATTCTTCTACATGGTAGCTTCTCTTCATTGATGTTATTATTAGTACTGGTTTCTATACATGACTGTACTATAGAATAGGCATGGGAACTTTTTTTTTGGTTCCATTTTTTGCCTTCACAGAATTTAAAAGGCTTAAAATTTAATAACAATGTTTAAGATAAGGAGTAGAAACAAAAAGCACGTAAAAAATGAATGAAGCTAAATACAGTCAGAAAAGAAAACAGACGTTTACTGCATAAAAATATTAAGCAATATTAATAATAACATTAATGGGAACTTTTTGTAAAATGACTGAAATAGCTGGATACTGTTCTGATTGAATCAGAATTTCTCAGAGTGGAGGCCAGTGTCCCTATTTTAAAAAATCTCCAAAGGTGATTTGTGATATAGTTGGTTGAATAGATATTTGAAAACCAGTTGTAAGACGGCAAAGGGTATAACCTTTTGAGTCACAAAAGATATGATATCAAATCTTTGTCACTTACTAGCTATAAAACCTTTAACAAGATTTTAACTTTTAAGAATTTAATCATAAATCTTTAGGGTCTGTGGTAGACAAAGAGATGTACCTCTCAGATTCCCTTCATTCATGTATTTGCTGTTCACTGTGGGGAATACAGTAGGCAGAGTGCCTCCAGGTAACAATTCCTGCAAGGTCAGCTCAGCTGAGAACCTACTTTGACCAAGGTCATGCAGGTTGACCGAGGTCATGACAGCCTACATCTAATGACAGAGCAAGAAAATTGCATAAAGTTCTGGCCATTTGACAACATGGAATGCTAATGGGCAACACTTGATTCAGTTGAGTCAGTTGAGTCAGCCACAGATATGTCAGGTCTGTGTCACAGTTTAATTGCTTCTGCTGCTCCCTCCTTTCACAGGTGTGGATTCTAATCTATTTCAGTGTCTGCTTCCAGAGAACCAAGCCTGCTCCATATCCCAGTTTCTTCTTCTGTAAAACACAGACAGTAATAATACCTATCTGTTATGTTGGTTAACTGAGGTGATATATGAAAAGTGATCAGTAAATTGCATCTATATTTATTTTCAAACCAGTGAAATAAAGTGGGCTTTTATTTGAAGAAAATAAATAACAGGGTGAAAACATCTGTTTGCTAATCAGAATCATTATTGCATAGAGATGGAGACTTTAAAGCAAATGTCATAATAAAACTCTAATTAGCAGAGGAAGAAGACAGATTAAAGATGGTTGAATTATAAGGATGGATCACCCCTACAAAGCCTAAGACAGCAATAAATTTTTGCATAGCTTTTTTAGGCACACTGTTGCTTCATATTACTGAGAAAGCGACTGTAAGCCAAGGGGTGGGGAAGGATATCAATATGACTCATTTTCAGATTTTAGGGAACAAACACACATATACACAATTTCTGTTCAGAAAAGAGGATAAGGGAAACATAGGTGGCCACTGGTCGATAGCCAACAAGCCTTGCTGTAGTAGTGGCTGATATTTCTTAAATGGCCCATGTAATAGCCCCAGCCTCTTCCCTAAGGTCTTTCTAGCTTTTGAAAATAAAGTATGCTAGAAAGCAGATTCTGAGGCAGAGATTAACATGCAGGAAGTTTATTGAGGAGTCTACCAAGGATCATTGAGTTTGGAGCCAGAGAAGAAAACAGGATTGAACAAAGGGCAAAAGGAGAATTCAGAGGTGATGCTGTCTCAGCAAAGACTTCAGAAAGGCAGAAGGTTCTAAATGGTTGACCATTTAGAGTGGTATTGAATTTGTCCAAGGAGTGCAGGACTTTTTGTACCTGCATTGACTGGTATAGGCTGTGTCCAGGAAAAGTGGTATGCAGTTGGGTAAGGGAGCTCTCCTCAGCAGTGGGAAACTCCCAGACAAGACTGACAGATGAGGGATCTCAGCCAGGAATATACCCAACACCTGAGGGAAATAAATTCTTCAGTCCTAAAGAGGAACTGGATGGTGCATCATAGCCTCCACTACACTGGTCTTCTTTCTTTTATGATCACAGCTAAGTAGGCATTAGGGAAGACAGCTTTGGGGGAGGCATACATTTATTATATCAACTGCTTCCTGTTTGCTCAAATTGAGGCCCATGTACAGTTTGGGTGTTTAACAATCACAAGCTTTTATAAGATAGTTAAGGGTTCTCAAAAATCTGGTAATAATTTGTGTCTATTATCTTTGGTTATGTTTCATGCACAAATAATCATAGTTAAAGAGTTTGTATAAGTTGGGTATGCTGGCTCACACCTGTAAGCCTAGCACTTTGGGAGGCTGAGGCAGGTGGATTGCTTGAGCTTAGGAGTTTGAGACCAGGCTGAGCAAGAGTGAGACCCTGTCTCTACTAAAAATATAAAAACTAGCCAGGCACTGGGGCGGGTGCCTGTAGCCCCAGCTACTCAGGAGACTGAGGCATGAGGATCACTTTAGCCCAAATAATTTGAGGTTGTTGTGACCTATAGTGGTACCATGACACTCAACCCCAGGGCAACAGAGTAAGACTCTGTCTGAAAAGAAAAACAAAAAATAAAATAAAATAAAGAGCTTGTACAGTCGTGGATTATTCAACCAAAATAGACTTATTTACTAGCCACTATTCTGTGCCCATCTTCCAGGTCCCATTTAAATGACAGTTATCTGAGTCTATTTGAAATAGGAATGGGTGGGAGGGTAATTCTTAATCTCATCATTCTCAGTGAATTAGCTACCATTGTCAGGTAAAGAACTCTCATCACACCTTTTGGAAAAAAACTTGGTGTCAGAAATTTATCTCCTTCAAAGGCTATAGGATTACAGTTAAGGTTACGAAGCAGCAGATTTATAAAGAAAATAAACTTCATTTTTAGAACAGTTTTAGAGTCAATAGCAAAATTGAGTGGATAGTACAGAAAGGTCATACAATCCATCCCCTGAAATATGTACCACCTCTTGCACCATCAACATTGGTACCAGAGTGGTTCATTTGTTACAAGCGATGAACTCTCATTGACATAACATCATATTTTACATGAGGGTTCACTCTTGGTATCATATACATTCTATGCATTTTGGCAAACATGTAATGATATTTATCCCCTGTTATGACATCATAAAGAATTGTTTCAGTGCCCTAAAAATCCTCTATGCTCAAGTGGCGCCTGTGGCTCAAAGGAGTAGGGCGCCGGCCCCATATGCCAGAAGTGGCAGGTTCAAACCCAGCCAAAAACCACAAAAAAAAAAAAAAAAAATCCTCTATGCTCTGCCTATTTATCCCTAGTAACCACTGGTACCTGGGTATTGTTCATTGATATCGTCTCTATAGTTTCACTTTTCCCAAAATGTTGTATAGTTGGAATCATATGAAGCCTTTGCAGATTGGCCTATTTTGCTGAGTAGCATGCATTTAAATTTCCTTTGTGCTTTTTCATAGCTTGACAGCTCATTTGTTTTTAGCACTGAATAATGTTCTGCTGTCTGGATATACCACAGTTTATCCGCTCTACTACTGAAGGAAATCTTGCTTGCTTCTTGGCAGTAATGAATATGCACCTATAAACATTGCTGTGCAAGTTTGGGGGAGACATGTTTTCAAATTATTTGGGTAAATACCACAGTTGATTTTTTTTAACTCTACAAGATCCCAAATTACTAAATGCTCAGTCTACTTAGATTACAGGCTACAGACATGTAGCTAGTGCTATCCCTTCTTTATCCAGTTTGAATTAATTTGTATCTTGCAGGACTTTGCTGAACACTCCAAAAATCAGTCTGTACACGATAACATTTTGAATCTGTTCTACCATTTTGGCTAGTATCACAGGGTTAGACAGCAAGGTTTTACCATATAAGGACCACTGGACATCATATAACTAGGTCCATCAGCTTTCTGATCTGAAAAATCTAAGTTCTTAGCATCTTTCTCCCTATTTCCTTCATTAAACTAAAGCCAAACTTTAGATTGTAATGTTCTCTGTACACAATCCTGGTAAAAAGGACTACATTTCAGATCCAAGAATCATCTCTAGCTAGTTTAATCAAAAAAGGTTCCTTTCAAATTTCTTAAAGTGCCAGGAAATAAGCTTAGATGCCACATGAGTAGTAATATAGAAAAGAGAAATGTCCCAAGCACCCAATAGGGATGCATTAGCAAAAATCGTGTTGGTGCCACTATGTTCAATATGTGTGAAGTCAGAAACTAAATCTTCACCATTACTGGTCTAGGAAAAGCAAAGCAAAGCAAAGCAAAACAAAACAAAAAACTTCCATGGCAGTGCTATCAGAAAAGTTACATGCTTCATGATGTCCATTTCTATGTTCTAAGTTTCACCCCATTCTCCAGACTTGCCATCAGAAGTTGTCACATGAAGAATTCTGCTTGTAAGGGAGTCTGGAGAATGTCATCCTTAACTTCCCTGCCTCCAGAGTAACAGAAGATATAAGGATAAAAAGGAGTTGGAGTTATACAGAGGAATGGCTCTCAAACAGGAGTAATTTTGACCCTCAGGGACATATGGCAATGTCCAGAGACATTTTTGCTATCACAACTGGTCTAGGGGTCATTACAGCATATAGTAGATGGAGGCCAGGAATGCTTCTCAACATCCTACAATGAACAGGAGAGACCTCAAACCAAAGAATTATCCAGCCCAAATTGTCAATGATGAAAGGCTAAGAAATTCTATTTATTTTGGGCCAGTCAATTGTATTTATCTCAAACTCCCTCATCAGATTGGGAGTCCCTGGAGGCAGTGGGGACCCTAAAATTCATTTCTGGAGATTCATGAAGCAGATAACTAGACTCCACAGACTCTTACTCTAAGTACTAAAGCAACAGACACAAAAAACAGAAACAAAAGCTTTATAACAAAGACAGAGACTATGTTCTCTGACCACCTGACTTTCAGGTTACCACTTACTTCCTCCTTGCCCTGGTGTCACTTCACCTTGGGACTGAGAAATATTTATAATAAATATAAAACTCTCTTCTCCTTTAGTCCAAACTTGAAGAGATTGAGCAAATTCCTATATCAGTCTCTCACCAAACCCATCTCAAGTTCTGTTTTAGACTGCATTCTACCAGAAGCAAACCCCAATTCAAGGACGTGAGTGCAAATAGTTTATTTGGAAGTGCTCATAAAAGGGAAGGAAGCTTCTAATTGATTAGTTTTATAGCCATGGATAAGATAATTAATCCCTATCTCCAAGACTCTGAGAGCCAATTTTGAACACATGCTTCAGCCATCCCAGTCAAGGGCTGAGGAAGGTAATCCATTTATATATTTTATTAGTTTCCTATTGCTTCTATAACAAACTAGCACAAATGTGGTGGTTTAAAATAACACAAATTTCTAACCTTACAGTTCTAGAGGTAGGAAGTCCAAAATGGGCTAGAAACAAGGTGACAGCAGAGCTGAGTCTGGAGGCTGTGTGGGAGCATCTATTCCATATGCTTTCCTTTTCAGTTTCTAGTGATTATCTTCATTCCTTTGCTAGTTTCTCCTTACTATTTCTTGAAATCCAACAGCAGGGCATGTTCAAACTTCTCTCTGACTGTGACCCCTTTCTTCCACTTTTAAGGACCCATGGGGTAAGACTGAGCCCATATGGATAATGGAAAACCATTTTCCATCTCAAGTTCATCACTAAATCACAACTGCAAAGTATCTTTTGCCATATGAGATGGCTTATTTAGATTTGGGAGATTAGGCATCTTTGAGTGGGCCATTATTCTGTCTACTGCATAGATGTACTCTTATTAGTCATTAGTTGAAGACTGATTCTAAGGGGAGCATCAGCACGTCAGCCTGATTCTTAGGTAAACAAAGCAAGCTCTTGTAACCAGGGAAAGCTCTTAGGCAAAGAAATGTGTTACCAGCAATTGGAAATTGGGAAATATGCAGCAAAATGGTGAGTGTGAGGGATATAGGTGGAAATCATACACTATCTTCTGCAAAAGACACAGACAACTTTTTTTTTAAACCTTTTGCTTTGTTTTAAAAGAGGGAGGAAGAAAGGGAGAGAGAATAAAAATCACAGAACCTATGCAAAGATAACATTCATATATAAGAAAAATTTGTATAAATGTATAAGAGCAAGCTACTATATTTCTGAATTCTATAAATAAAAGAGAAATACAACTCTAAATAAACAAAGAAACTTTCTCCCTTTGAAAGATTTATTGAAAGAAACAGAATATATTATAGAGAACTTTGTGTTCTTAATATGATTCAAGAGTTCATTGTTCCTTTTGGGAAGATAGTGGTGGCAGCAGCAAAGTTTTTTAATCTTTCTAAATCCTCACATCCAAATAAACAGGTCAACTATGCAGCACTTAAATCTTTATAAAATGATTGTGAGAATTAAACAAATTGTACATTTAAAAGGCTTAGAACAGTGGCTCATAGGTAAGCTATAAATAAATGGTAGCTGTCTGTTATTATAAACACTATTTAAATTTTTAAATAACATTTACAAAAAGATTTTTTAATTAGGTAACTGAACACAGAACACAAAATATAAGCAAATGAGGACGTTACCAACAGGCATAAAAATTCAGATACTTATATGAGCATCACCCTCTGTGCAAAAAGAAGTAGAGGGATGTAATGGGGCATTTAAAAGACTTGTGACAAAAGAACTTCCAAAATAGCTAAGAGGAACTCACGGAGGCACACAGTGGGCCAAGAGGAAACAGCAGCTGAACCTGGGAGGAGTGTGCTGCTCCATTAGCAAATAATCACAGGATCCTGCTGCGAGAACCACAGGAGCTGAAAAATTCAAGTCCCTGAATCTTCAAAACTGAGCCAGCAGGACTCTACACTGTGTAGAAATTTCTAGGAGTGGCATCAAAGCAGAATAGGACAGACATGACAAAGAACAGGCTTTTAAAAGTAGTAGGGGGGGAAATAGTTCAAAAAATAAACCACAATATTTTTTAGCTCTATAATGTTTAACTCTATTTGTCAATTATATCTTAATAAAGCTGGCAGGAAGAAACTACTGGGGGTGCAAAAATACCATAAACACATTTTAAGAGATGTTATCTATATATTACTTTTCAAGGTTGAATTGAATTATGGTACCAATGAATAGTATGACATTTGATCATAGATGGCATTAATGAAATGAATGCTAGCATGACCATGTGAAAAGCATGAATAAGATAGTTTTTGCTCTTAAAATGTGTATACATTTTTGTAGGACTATCTGTATACATGTAGTTTGAATAGAATTATAATAAAAATACAACATATCCAAATTTGTGGATATAGCTAAACCAAGTGCTTAGAGAGAAATTTATAACTTTAAATGCTTTTTTTTAATAAAGAAAGAAATGTCAAAAATAATAAGCTAAGTTTAGAGTTCAAAAAACTAGCAAAAGAAGAACAATGTAAACCCAAAGTTACAGAAGGAAGAAATAAAGGTAAGAGCAAACACATGTACATGAACAAAATAAGAAAATAACAAGAAAATTATCAAGGGCAAAAGTTCACTCTTTGAAAGATTAACATAATTGATAAAATGGTAGCTATAAAAAAATAAATTACCAATATAAGACATGAAAAGAACCCCATAGATCCCACATGTATTAAAAGGATAAGAAAATATAATGAATAACATTACACAAATTTGACATCTTAAGTAAATGAGAAAATTCTTTGAAAAATATAACTAACCAACATAAACACAAGGAGGAAACAGAAAATTTGAATAAGCCTCTGTATAGTGTATTAAAGAAATTACATCTGTCATCAAAACCTTTCCAAAAGAAGACTTCTGGCCCAGGTAGTTGCTACTAGTAGATTCTATCATAAATTTAAGGAAGAAAAAGACCAATTTTATACAAATCCTATCAGAATGTAACAGAGAAAGACAAATTTTCCACCTTGTTTTATAAGGTCAACACATCCAGAATATCAAAACTTGACAAAAATATTGCAAAATCATGAGAGAAAGAGAAGGAAGGGAGCAAGAGAGGAAAATTATATACCAAAATACCTAATGAACGTAGAAGCAAAAGATCCTTTAATAAAATATTAGCAAATCAAATCCAGTAATAACAAAATGCATAATATATAATAATAAATAGAGTATATACCAAGAATGCAAGATTGGTTTGGCATTCAAAAATTAATCAATGTAATTTATAAAATATTAGCAAAACAAAGTAGAAAAGTATACATTAATTTCAATAGGGTAAAAATATTGGACAAAATTCAATGTTCATTCATTATAAAAACTCTCACTAAATTATCCATAGGAGAGACCTTTCTCAATATGAGTAAGATTGTTGTCAAGAACTAGAAAAGTTCTGAGATTTTATTCTACTTAGAAGATAACAAATTATCCTATTGCAGGTTCAACGATGCTGGCAGGAGACAAGACTCTTGGATCACTCTAAAGGACAACTTATTAGCTTATTTCTCAGAGAAAAAGCAGTAGCTAGGATAACATCATTTTTTATGTCTGTTTCCTAAGCCCCAGTTTGCAAAGGGCAACATGACAAGGGCCAGTTGATGCCTGTATACAGAATTATTTGCACTACTAAAGTGAAACCCTGAGCTTAAGGAACCAAAATATCTTTATAATGAACAACAGACCAACATGCTTGACTTTTGCCCCAGAAAGAGACATTATCTTTATGACACTGAATAGTAAATAAACCTCTCCTTTGATCTTCCTGGGAGATACAATATCTGTTAAGGCTCTTTGGTATAAAATATCCTGAAAAGATAGTCCAGAACAACGGTGTGGTTATGGCATCTGCTCATAAGATGTATAGCAACATAAGAGCACATAGAAAATTGTCTCCTGACAGGGATCTACATATATCCTCTAGCTAACATTAAATTGTTTCTCAATTTAATTATTTAAATTAATATACATCCCTCCCAACAGGGATCCACATATAGCCTCTAGATAATATTAAATACTTTTGGCATAAGATCAGAAGAAAAGGAAATATAGTTATAGCATTTCAATTCAACATTGTCTGGACTATAGGAACCCACCACAATGTCTGACTATTTTTTAGAGATGGGTCTTGCTCTTGCTCAGACTGGTTTCGAACTTGTGGGCTCAAGCAATCCACCCGCCTGGGCCTCCTAGAGTGCTAGGATTATAGGCGTGAGCCACCGGCCTACCCCAAACTTATCTTGATATCAGTATTATTTGAAATGTTAACATTGTTAAGAATACAACAAAAACTCTGTGAAGTTTTAGGTCTGAGGGGGCACTTCCCTGTGATCCTCTGTGCTTGTGAAGTTGCTCACCTCTCCAAGCCTTGTCGGTTATTGCATTGCTAATAACGAGTGTGTGAAGTCTTCTTTACCATGTTGTCCTTCTTACTGGGCAGCCACTCAGGGTGCCAAAGGGGGCTGCTATAGGCATTAATAGTGTCTCTGCATTTATTTAGGTCTTTAATTTATCTTGATGGTATTTTTTAATTTCCAGTGTAGATATTTTGAACATCTGAAATTAATTACTAAACATTTCATTTTTAACAGCCAAAAACTGAAAAAAAAAAGAAAGAAAGAAAGAAAAAGAAATGCTACTGAATTGTGCCCATTTATTTTGTATCCTGAGACTTTATTGTATTTATCAGTTCCAGGAGTCTCTTGGTGGAGATTTTGGAGTTTTTAGATATAAGATCATATCATCAGCAAGAAGTGATAGTTTGACCTCTTCTTCTCAACTTGGATATTTCCTTTTTGTGCATAATTGCTCTGGATAGGACTTCTAGAACTATGTCAAATAAAAGAGGTGATAGTGGGCACTCATGTCTTGTTCCAGTTCTTAGTGGGAATGTTTTCAACTTTCCTCCATTCAGTATGATGTTGGCTGTGAATTTGTTATATATGGCTTTTATGATTTTGAGATATGTTCCTATTATGCCTACTTTGACAGTTTTTATCATGAAAGGGTGCTGAATTTTGGAAAATGCCTTTTCTGTATCTATTGAGATGATCACATGATCTTTGCTTTTCTTTTGTTTATATGGGGAATCACATTTATTGATTTCTGCATGTTGACATCATTAGATCATTATATCACTAAGATGAAGCCTATTTGGTTTTTGTTTTTGTTTTTTGTTTTTTGTTTTTTTGCAGTTTTTGGCCGGGGCTGGGTTTGAACCTGCCACCTCCAGCATATGGGGTCAGCGCCCTACTCCTTTGAGCCACAGGCGCTGCCCTATGAAGCCTATTTGGTAATGGTAGATTTTTTTTGATGTGCTGTTGAATTTTGTTTGCTAGCATTTTATTGAGGATTTTTGCCTTTACTTATAAAAGATATTGGTCTGTAGGGTTTTATTTGTTGTTGTTGTGTTCTTTCCTGACTTTGGTATCAAGGTGATACTGGCTTCATAGAATGACTTGGGATGGGTTCTGTCCTTCTCAATGTTATGAAATAATTTCTGTAGTTAACCCTGAACAACACAGAGGTTAGAGGCACACACTCCCCATCCCCATGTAGTCAGAAATCCAGATATAATTTTTGACTCCCTGAAAGCTCAACTACTAAAAGCCTACTGTTAACTGGAGCCATATGAATAATATATGTAATCAATTAACACACATAGTTCATAGTTAACCATCCCCCTACATTGAGCACTTCCTTAAGTTGACTTAATTTTCATAGACCAGACATGCACCACATGTACTCAATGGAAGACTGACTTCTATATATTGACCACCTCTGTAAGTTGTATCTTGATCATGTGGATTGTGACACAATATTAATTTGCTGTCTATAACATGACAGTTTGAGTCCACTCTACACTAAGGGTAGTAGATGTGAGTTTTGTACCTTACTTGTCTTGTTTTTTCTTTAGTATACTTTTTTGTTTCATGTTTTATTATTACTACATATAGGATTAGGCCCAATGTCCTACTGTTTATCATGTGCTGTGGAAGATTTTTTTTTTTTTAATGGACTGGTCTGAATTGTAGGTACAGACAATTTACTGAAAAATTTTATAGTGAATTCAGATGTGATGGCCCAAATGAAAGAATTCAAAGAGCTGACTGTGAAGGAAAAGATTGATCTTTACATTTTCTAGAAAGCAGCAGTCAAAGATGGCAGAACATTTTGGTATTAGCAAGACCACAGTTGGCAACATCCAAAAATGTAAACATGAGTACTTAGAGAGAGATGGTAAGGAAAGTGGAGACCTACAGTGGAAAAGGAAGAAAACTTCCTTCAGTGAAGTCAATGAAGCCACATTAAATTTGTTCAAACAAATGAGGACAGTTAAAGCTTGAATCTCTGGGCCAATAATCCATGAAGTTGCTAAAAAATTCACAAAGGAATTCAGAATGGCAGATTTCTAAGTATCAACTGGTTGACTCAAGAAATTTAAAATGCAATATGAGCTATCTCAGAAAGTCTTGTGTGGTGATCCAATAAAGTTCCGGTAGAAGTTGTAGAAGAGTTCATCAGAAACTTCTCAGACTTCATCAGAGGTTTCAAAAATGATGCTATCTTTAAAACTGGAGAATGAGGCCTCTTTTTCAAGGTGATATCTGACAGGAGCCTTATCATGAAAGATGACATATGAAAGAGTGAAAAACTTTCCAAAGAATGTTTCACAGTTCTGTTTTGCACTAGTTTAACCAGAGAGAAGCTAAAGCCCTTGCCAAATGGTAAACTGGCAAACCCATACACTTTCAAGAACCTGAAGCCTGAAGACCTCCCCATCACTTAAAGATAAAATAAATGTGCCTGGATGGCTGGTGCCCTATTTGACAAGTGGGTAAGGGGTATTAACCAAGAAACGAAGAAGAAGAACTGGTCTCCTCTACTGATAGTAGACGACTGTCCTGGCCACCTGCAAGTGAATCATCTCACTAACATGACTTTCAAATTTCAACCTCTAAACATGACCTCAAAAATCCAACCTCTTGACCAAAGCATCATCAGAACATTTAAAATGTACTACTTAACCCAGCTTCTGTAGTTGGGTCATTACTAAAACACAAACCTGTGGTCCACCTGTGGAAGAAACTTCATTGACTGCATCAAGTCTGGATGCTGCCCTCTGGATCAGTTCTGCTTAGAATAAATTTAAGCCAGCAATGACACAGAAGTATTTTTTAAAAGTTGGGTATGTCACTAATGTTTTGACCCTAGCCCCATCAGACAGTCCATTTTCCATGGCAAAATTCAAAGGAGTAGATTTTAAAGGTTTTATTGCAATGGATGATGAGGTGGGAAACTATAATGTCTCTGACTCAGAAGCAATTTCCAAGCAATATTGACTAAAGTATAGAGCAGTGTAAAAATGTAAGCAGCTGTTAAAATACAAACAGCAAGTGAGGATGACACAGAAATTGCAGAGACTCTAAAAGAAGAGGATGTCAGGCATCTGATAATGAAGTTGAAGCCACTTGCTGTGGGAAAATGCCCAGGCATGCTGAGTGGTATAGCCAGCCCTGGGAGTGCTTTCTCCACTTATGTTTGTAATAATCAGAGACCAAGTTTGATTCTTGCTTTAGAAAGAATAACTAAACCATGAGAAAACAGTAAATGTATTGATTTTGTATGATAATGTATATATGATTTTACTGTGTTTTGATGAAGCATGATCTTGTATGATATTCTGCATCGGAAAGTAAAGTACATGTACATATCAGTACAGTAGGCCTAGTTCCTTATGTTTACCTCCTCTGTACATTGACCAGTTTGCTACAGTCCCTTGGGCAGTCAACTTACAGAGGTTTGGTAAGTTGTTATAAGAGGTTCTAAAAGTTATTATAAGAGGTTCTATTAGTGTGTTATATGTATTATATATTTTTATAATAATTATAAAGTAATCTACAGAAAATGTTATTAAGGAAATCATAAGAAATAGAAATCACATTTACATTACTATACTGTACTTATCAATACTGTCAGTTTAAGGTTGTCTGAAATGATAGACAACTGCAGCTGCAGACCTCAATTTATGATACATATCAAGTACAGTTCAGCTTTTTCTTGTAACGTCATGATTTTTCTCTGCTTCTTGGGAACACTTCCAGAATCACCAGTGTCACTTTATATGCACTTCATGGTGTTAATTCAGGTTGACATACAGTATTATACTAAATATCAGGGCGGCGCCTGTGGCTCAAAGGAGTAGGCTGCCAGCCCCATATACTGGAGTTGCAGGGTTCAAACCCGGCCCCGGCCAAAAACTGCAAAAAGAAAAAAAAGATAAATACCACGAAATACGTGAAAACCATGAGAAAGTACTTTTTACTTTGATGTACAAGATACTTAAAAGACAAACTGCTCACATGAGATGATTAGCATCACAGTTTACTGTAATAGCAAAGGAGTGACTATGAAACTATTACAGAAATACAGTAGAAACTATGGTTAAATTTATGCAGTTGATTTAATGTTGCATAAGTTTGATGTGGTTAATTTAATGCTGGTTTAGTACTTTACATTGCTTTACACTTCTTTCAACTATGCACTATATAAGGTCTGTGTATGCATATGTTTTGATCAATTTTAACTTTTTCTATTTTATTTTATGATAGTAAATAGTAAAACCAGACTAGTATCTATATATATTTTATACAATTATGACATGCCTCTTTCTTAATTTGTTTGATATTTCTAAGCTATATTTTCAATATGTAGAGGGTGTCAAAAAAAGTATAAACATTTTAAGAAAGAAAAACCATTAAAATTGTAATACTCCATATATATGGATAAGAAAAGACGAATACAAGTCATCCTGAGCACCTCTTGTAATTGTAGAAGTCAAAGTGACTTGAGTATTACAAATTTAATACAGTTTTTTCCTTAAAATGTGCATACATTTTTTAACACCCTCTGTATTTATTAAAAAAATCTGCATATGAGTGGACTCATACAGCTTACCTGTGTGTTGTTTAAGGATTAGATGAATTTTGGGTAAATTGTACAGAAGCCTGAATATTCATATAAAATACATTTTAAAAGATGAACTAATGATGAATAGGGTTATGGATAAAAGGATAGCTATATTTTTAGTATAGTAAAATTTTAATTGTAGAATCAAGATGGTGAGTGTGTGAATGTTCACTGTAAAATTATTTCAAACTTTGTTGTATATTGTAAATAGAATGTGGGGAGAAAAGACACTTTCACTTATAATTAAACATAAATAAATCTAAAGTTAAGATTTTCTCTTTGCTTAACGGAATATCAATATTAACATCTAGTATGCTGCCAGTGAAGGAAAAAAAGAGCTTCTTTTCTTTTTACCTTTTATTTTTGCAATGGGTGTATAAGTTAGTACAACCTATTTGAAAGAAAGCACAGAAATACTGTATATATTAAAATGCAAAATGGGTGTTTGACTTTGTATTCTTACTTCCAAGAATGTATTCCAAGGGAATTGTCATATAGTGTGCAAAGATGTATGAAAATAAATATTTGCAGCAGTTTTGATTATAAATAAAAAGATAAGCAAATCAAATGGCTAGTTAGGTAATTAATGGAACACCCATACAATTTAATAGTAAGCAACTATTGTTAATTAGGATATGTACCAATATATCTTAATGAAGAAAGATGATCCCAACATATTGTTTAATAGGCAAAAATTATAGAACATACATGACACAAGTCCATTTTTGTAAATGTATGGAAACATCTATTCACTTACATATATCATAAACAGGCTTATGCATATATTTAGACATAGAGGAATTATTGGGAGATCAAAATGACAAAAGTCTTCCCTCTAAGAGATGGGAATGAAACTTCCTTCTTTGTAATTTTTATAGTGAACAGATAATCCTTTACAAATATACTAGTTATTCTCCAAGATTGGGTATGGGGGAGGTGGGGCAGAAGGAAGAGATATAGACTCATCATAAAATCCAGCTGTTTTATCTATTTACATAGGCTAATCTCCAAAATTTTTTTATGTGGTTGTTAATGGGCTGAATTGTGTCACCTATCAAAATTTCCATGTTGAAGTCCTAATAGCCAGTACCTAAAAATGTGATTGCATTTAGAGATAGTCGTTAAAGAGGTAATTGTGTTAAAATGAAGTCATTAGGATAGGCCCTAATCCAGTATGACTTATGTCATTGTAAGGAAAGGAAATCTGGGCATAGGTATTGACAAAGATTCTCCTTCAATCAAACTTTAGTCAGGCTCCCAAACCTTCTCCAAGGCCCATCTGTCCACTTTTTTTGTAAAATCTAGTTTTAGCCAAAACCCAAAGTAGTCAGTTTAGCAAGACCCTCCTTCCCTCAATAGTTGATCACCCTTGGCATTTGATTAAGTTCATCCTCTACTATTTCCCAAGTCATATTTGATGACCTTGACTTATCTTCAGCAAGAACCCTGTAAGGTTGATTCAGCCAAAACCCTCCTTATCTCTGATGTTTCCTTTTAGTAATTTTCTACCTCCTGATCCCCAATCTTCTCCATGGACATAAATTTTCACTTATCTGTGATATGTTTGGTGTTAAACCCAAACTCTTCTCCATTGCAAAATCCCATTGCAATGGTTGCTATACCTATTGCAATGACCTTAAATGAAGTCTTCTTTACCATACTTGAATAAGTGGCATTGGATATTTTTATTCTTTAATAATATGCAAAAAAGGAGAACACCATGGGAACATGCAAAAGACTACCTACAAGCCAAGGGAAAAAGTCTTCAGAAGAAACTAAACTGGTTATCACCTTGATATTGGACTTACAGCTTCTAGAACTGTGAAAGAATGAATTTCTATTGTTGTAGTCATTCAGTCTATGGTACTTTGTTATGGCAGCCCTAGCAGATTAATAGTGATAAAAACAAGGAGATCAATATATACAGTAGTGGCTTTCAAACTTTTTATTACAACTCACAATATAAAATTAATCTTACCTCTCTACCCAGTATATGCACACAAACATATCTGAAACAAAGGTTTCAAAACAAATTTTTGTCTTATGACAGATAAAATCAATATTGATATTTTTACTTGTTTTATTATATTCCATTATTTCATATAAAAAGTCAGTGACAATAACTGATTTTGCAACTGATGAATTGGTAAGATACTGAAAAATACTAGATAAGAAATGCTACTATTTCTTAAAAACAAACAAACACTTTGCTAAGGAGAACCTGATCCAGCTCCATCCATGTAAATATGAAAGAGGAAAAGTCACCATCTTTCTTTACGGCTGCGTAATATTCCATGGTATAGGCATTTCAACTTATTTTATGGTCTATTAACTTTATTTTCCTGGCTTGTTAAAATTAACTATACATCCATACTGCATGATTTCATTTACATAATGTTTAAAAGCAAACAGAACTAATTTGTTGTGTTGCAAGTCAGGATAATTGTATTTGAGGGGTGATTAGGACAGGGCATAAGACTAGAATTTTGGATATGTGTATATATATATTCTATTTTTTATATGGGTGCTAGTTACATAGTTTGTGCTCAGCTTATTAAAATGCATTGTTATATTCTTATGTGTGCACTTTTCTGCAGGATATATTTCAAAACAAATTTTATTTTAAAATAACTAGCTAAACTTCATGATATTTCCATAATTGGTTGCTATGATTTCATTTATTTTCTGTTGATTAATTTGAATTCTCTGTAGATTCTAGTTATCAACCCTTTGTCAGATTCATACCCTGCAAATACCTTTTCCCATTCTTAAGGTTGTCTTTTTGCTTCACTTGTTGTGTCCTTAGATGTCCAGAAGCTTTTCAGCTTAGTTAAGTCCCATTTGTTAATTTTTGTTGTGGTTGCAATGGCTGATGAAGTCTTTGTCATAAAATCTTTCCCCAGTCCAACACCATCAAGAATTTTTCCCACACTTTCTTCTAAGATTTTTATCATTTCATGTCTTAAATTTAAGTCTCTTATCCACCCTGAGTCAATTTTTGTAAGGGGTGAAAGGTGTGGGTTGAGTTTCAGTCTTTTACATGTGGTTATCCAGTTCTCCCAACACCATTGGTTGAGTAGGGATTCTTTCTCCCACTGTATGCTTTAGTTTGGTTTATCAAAGATCAGACAGCAAGAAGAGACTGCTTTCATCTCTTGGTTTTCTATTCTGTTCCATATGTCCGTGTCTTTCTTTTTGTGCCAATACTATGCTGTTTTGATTACTGTGAACTTGCAATATATAGCCTAATGTCTGGTAGGGTGATGCCTCTGGCTTTGTTTTTATTACTAAAAATAGCCTTAGCTATTGGGTTTTTCTCTGGGTCTATACACAATAAAATATTATTTTTTCCAATTCTTCAAAATATGATGTTGGTAATTTAATGGGGATTGCATTGAATCTGTAGATTGCTTTGGGTAGAATAGACATTTTTACAATGTTTATTCTTCCCAGCCAAGAGCATGGTATGTTCTTCCATTTGTTAGTGTCTTCTGAAATTTCTTTTCTTAGGGTTTCATAATTCTCTTTGAAAAGATCTTTCACCTCTTTTGTTAGGTATATTCCTAAGTATTTCATTTTCTTTGAAGCTACTATGAAGGGAATTGTGTCCTTGATTTGCTTGTCAATTTGGCTGTTATCAGCATATGCAAAGGCTACTGATTTGTTGACATTAATTTTATACCCTGAGACATTACTGTATTTCCTGATGACTTCCAGGAGTTTTGTGATTGAGTCTCTGGGGTTTTCTAAGTATAAGATCATGTCATCAGCAAAGAGGGAGAGTTGACTTTCTCTTCCCCCATTTGGATGCCCTTTATATCCTTCTCTTGCCTGATTGCATTGGCTAGAACTTCCAGAAGTATGTTGATAATAGTGGCTATAGTTGACATTCTTGTCTGGTTCCAGTTCTAAGTGGAAAAACTTTCAGTTTTACACCATTCAGTATGATGTTAGCTGTGGGTTTGTTGTAGATGGCTTCAATCAGCTTAATAAATGTGCCACCTATGCCTATTTTCTTAAGTGTTCTTGTTAGAAAAAGATGCTAAATTTTGTCAAATGCTTTTTCTGCATCTATTGAAAGGATCATATGGTCTTTGTTTTTGCTTCTATTGATATGGTGTATTACATTTATGGATTTGTGTATGTTAAACTAACCTTGCATCCCTTGGATGAAGCCTACTTGATCACGGTGTATAATATTTTTAATGAGTAGCTTCAATCTATTAGCTAAGATTTTGTTGAGTATTTTTGCATCGATATTCATTAGTGAAATTGGTCTGTAGTTCTTCTTTTTAGTTAGGGCCTTTCCTGGCTTCAATCAGGAACACCAATCAAGGTGATATTTGCCTCATAGAACATGTTGGGGAAGGTTCCTTCCTTCTCAATGTTTTCTGATAGTTTCTGGATTATAGGTACAAGCTCATCTTTGAAGGTGAAATAGAATTCTGATGTGAAGCCATCTGGTCCTGGGCTTTTTTATTGTGTTTTTTTTATTGTTTATTGTTTTATTGTTTTTTATTGTTTCTGCAATCTCAGTGCTTGATATTGGTCTGTTCAAGAGATCTATATCTTCCTGATTAAGTCTAGGAAGATGGTGCGATTCTAGTTATGAGTTCATTTCCTCCACATTGTCAAATTTCTGGGCATAAAATTTTTGGTAGTAGTAAGAAATAATCTCTTGTATCTCTGTGGCATCAGTTGTTTCCCCCTTTTCATTTCTGATTCAGGTTATTAGAGATTTTACTTCTCTATTTCTGGTTAATCTGGCCAAGGGTTTATCGACTATTTATCTTTTCAAAGAACTAACTTTTTGTTTCGTTAATTTTCTGAACGATTCTTTTATTTTCAATTTCATTTATTTCTGATTTAATTTGGTTATTTCTTTTCTTCTGCTAGGTTTGGGATTGGATTGCTCTTCCTTTTCCATTTCTTTAAGATGATTCATTAGATTGTTGATGTACTGTCCTTCTGTTTTTCAGACGTAGACATCTAATGCAATGAATTTCCCTCTTAGGACTGCTTTTGTAGTGTCCCACAGGTTTTGGTAGCTTGTGTCTTCATTGTTGTTATGCTCAAGGAAGTTAATGATTTCTTTTTTTAATTTCTTCCACCCAACTGTCATTCAGCATAGGTTGTTTAATTTCCATGCCTTTGTGTGGGGATGACGAATTTTGTTGGAGTTGAGTTCCACCTTTGTTGCTTTGTGGTCTGAGAAGATACAAGGTAAATTTTTAATTCTTTTTATTTTGTTAAGGTTGATTTGTGTCCTAGGATATGACTTATTTTGTAGAATGTTCCATGGGCCAGTGAGAAGAATGTATATTCTTTAGCTTTGGGATGGAATATTCTATATGTGTCTATCAAGCACAATTATTCCAGCGTCACATTTAAGTCCCTGTATCTTTGTTTAGTTTCTGTTTAGAGAATCTGTCTAGCTCTGTAAGAGGAGTGTTAAAGTCCCCTGTCACTATGGTGTTATGAGACATCATATTGCTCAGACTAATTAAGGTCTGTTTTAAGAATCTGGGAGCATTTAAATTGGGTGCGTAAATTTTTAGAATTGAAATGTCCTTCTTGTTGTATTGTTCCCATGACCACTATGAAGTGTCCATCTTTGTCTTTTTTGACTTTCGCTGCTTTAAATCCACTTGTATCTCAAAGTAAGATTGCAACCCCTCTTTTCTTTTGATTTCCATTTGCCTGAAAAATTATCTTCCATCCCTTAACCCTGAGTTTTAATTTGTCCTTTGAGGCTAGCTGTGTTTCCTGCAGGCAGCAAATGGATGGCTTGTGCTTTTTTATCCAATCAGTCAGCCTAAGCCTCTTCAGTGGGGAATTCAAACCATTAACATTTATTGAGATAATTGATTAGCGTGGCAGTATACTATTCATCTTATTTTGTGAAAATCCATTGCCTAGTTTTATCTTTTGCATCATTGTGGAAGCTAGGTTTTGTCCGTTAGTTTCTGGGTATTTACTTTGCTGGTGGTCCATTGTGAAGGTCAGTGTGCAGAATAGATCTGCATATTTCCTGTAGAGCTGGTCTTCTTGTGGCAAACTTCCTCAATGTTTGCATATCAGTAAATAATTTGATTTCTCTGTCAATTTTAAAGCTTAGCTTAGCAGGATATAAAATTCTGGGCTGAAAATTGTTTTGTTTAGGTAGATTAAAGGTAGATGACCATTGTCTTCTGGCTTGAAAACTTTCATTTGAGAAGTCTACAATCACCTGATAGATTTGTCCCTGTAGATCAATTGGCATTTACTCCTGGAAGCTTGCGGAATCTTTTCTTTTGTCTTGACTTTGGATAGATTCATGACAACTCAGTTAGATTAGACTAACTCTATTTGAGTTGAAATGACCCGGGCTCTGATATCCCTCCAAAAGGAGTATGTCAGAATCTTTGGTGATTTGGGAAATTTTCATTTATAATTTCCTGTAGTATGTCTTCCATTCCTCTGGAGTGTTCTTCTTCCTCTTCTGGGATACCTATAACTCATATGTTTGAATGCTTCATGAAGTCCCATAATTCTCTCACTGAACGTTCTGCTTTCTGTCTCTTTTTTCTTTTTCTGTCTTTTTAACTTCCTGAGTTAGCTCAAGAGCTTTATCTTTTAGCTTTGATATTTTTTCTTCTGCCTGGTCTAATCTGGTATTGGTATTTTCTACTGCATCTTTAAGTTTCTGATTAACTGCTTCAATTTCTTAACTTCTGCTATATCCTTTCTATATTCTTCATATCATTCATCTCTTATTTGATTCTGTTTTTAGATTTCCTTTTGGTTATTTTCCACTTTCTCAACAATTTCTTTCATTGTTTTTACCATTCATATTTTAAATTCTCCTTCTGTCATTTCTAACATTTCTTTATAGGTGGAATCCTCTGCAGTAGCTACCCCATGTTCCTTTGCAGGGATTTGCTGTGTTCTGTTTGTTCACACTTCCAGGATTTTTCTACTGTTTCTTCCTCATGAGTGTTTTCTTTTTGTCTGTTTCCTTGCCCTACTTTTTCCTTTCCCTTCATCTTGCCCTCTAAGTTATCATGCCTCTGACCTAAGGTGTTGAAGTGTCCTTTTGGTAATGGACTAAAAGGACAAGAAGAGTGAAGAACAAGAAGGGATAAAAGATAAGAAAAAGAGAGAAAAGAGAAAAGAAAGGGAATAAGTAAAAGGGAAGATTGACAAAAATAAGAGAAGAACAGAAAGAGAAAAACAAGAGTAATAGTGGTGTACAGTAGGGTACTTTGACTCACACCCACAAATCCTAACCTCTGTAGGAGCTGGGTTGGGTGGGTCCCTTGACATCTGCAGCTCTTTGCCAGCCTGAGCAGACACAGGAACCCACCTCCACCAAATAGAGAAGAAAAACAAAAATACTGTAAATCAAACCAAACCAAACAAACAAACAAACAAACCTTAAGGGCTAAAATTGGGGGGGGTAAAAACAATTAACAGGCCAGAAAAACTAGCAAAAATGAATCCCATATTATTAAAGAAAGCAACAGTAAAAAATTATATTTGCA